>JAVJIX010000033.1:4207500-4322500 GCA_036785185.1 Paratrypauchen microcephalus
TCCTCTGTTACAGAAAGAACACGTATATTCCACTGAGTCGTGTCCTTTAGTCCGACAGAAGCTGACGCATCAGCGGCACAAGGAGAGAGCTGTTTTTTGTTTTTTTTTATTCAGCGCTTTTAGTTTATGCCAATGGACCATGTGATTTTAAGTTTCGTTTCTGTAAAACGTAAACAAATGTGCGCAAAGCTGCATTAAAAACACATTCATTTGAGTCCTCAGTGCAAAAAGACAGTGCAGTCTTTGTTGTAAGTTTCTTTCTTTCTTTTTTGTTTTTAATGTTAATAAAGGATACAATGTTATGCAGAGGTAACAATTTTCTAGACAAATAATACTATTAATAGTCACACGCAGGGAGGGGGGCGTGAAATTTTTTCTTCTTTCTAGGGGGGCGTCATAGAAAATAATTGAGAAGCACTGCTTTAAAGGAAAATTTATGTTTTTTTTACAATCTGAGCCTTCTTTCGGCAATAAAACAAGTAGTTTTACTCACCCATAGCAGTTTGGTGTCAATTGGAGCAGTATCGCAGAACTTATGTTGAGCCGTTCTGTTCTGCTAATGATCCCGTATCCGTTAGCGTGAGTGCTCGGGACATTACTTTGCGGTGTCCAAGTAACACAAACTTTAGCACTTTTCAAATCACAGAAGATCGCTGTGTCAGCGTAGACTTTTAGTGGTTTCCAAAACGGCCTGAAACCCGATATCCAGCTGTAGTTTCATTTGATGACGTCATCAGAGAGGACAGTGCGCATGCGTGAACTCAGCTGTTTTGTAAACACCGCTAGTCCGAAAGAAGCTAACAACCGCTCTGAACTTTACTTTTCTGTTGCGATATCGGGTTTCAGGCCGTTTTGGAATCTACTAAAAGTCTACCCTGACACAGCGATCTTCTGTGATTTGAAAAGTGCTAAAGTTTGTGTTATTTGGACACCGCAAATCAGTGCCCCGAGCACTCACGCTAACGGATACGGGATCATTAGCAGAACAGAACGGCTCAACATAAGTTCTGCGATACTGCTCCAATTGACACCAAACTGCTATGGGTGAGTAAAACTACTTGTTTTATTGCCGAAAGAAGGCTCAGATTGTAAAAAAAAACGTTACTTTTCCTTTAAGTGCATTTTGATAGCAACTTGTAAGTGTGTTTGAGTACATTTTCAACCATGCAACTGTTCTTCTGCTTAAGTCGACATACAGATTCAGAATAGTCTTTCCACCACTCACCTGTCGTGTGCCCCGTGTGTGTGTGTGCGTGATGGGTAAGGTCAACTGTCTGGTCCACGTGGAACATGCGAAGGTCCTCCTCATCCAGAGCAATGTCCCCCCAGAACACAGCTGCAAACACAAGAACAATATCAGGGCTTAGTTATGGAAGAAATTTGGGTGATAATAAACCACTGAAACCTTATCTAATCTCACCTTAAATTTAAATCACAGAGATGGTGGTGAAGTACAATACAGTGGCCACAATTCTTTCACGTGTTCAGGATTAAAATCATTGCATTATAAGAGGACAGAATGAGATTAAAAAGAAGACTCTTATAGTATAGATTATATTGCTTTTGACAACGTTTATTTTTTGAAGATATTATATTTGAATGTTGAGTATTGTTTATTATAAAAATTCTAAAAAGTTATATTTAAAAAATGATTTATGAAACAAACTTCTAGTATAATCTTTCAAACATGAGTATAAATGGACATTTCTGCATTTTGTGATGATTCTTTTATGCAATACTTAAATTTTTGCACAGTTTTGCACATTTCCGTCGGACTGCCATAATATAATTTTAAATGGGGAGGCATTGTTCAGTTGGTGTTAACAGAGAAAGGCTATCTACAATCTGTTACTGCAGGCACAGACGGTCACTTCATAAATACATATAATCATTGTGTCTGTATGAGTGATGTGACTCTAGTTCAGACAAATTCATTTCCACTCTCCAACAATGGTGAGGAGGATAACATCGCACAGATTAATTGAGGCCAGTTATGGCCCTCCACAGGGATTAAAGACACTAGTATTTTCACAATGGCATGGGCTCTGCTGGTCATTCAGCTAATCAGAGCGGCCACCAGAGGAAACAGGAGGTGGTGGGGGCATTGTCTTTAAATCTGTGCTACTGTTTAGGATGTAGAGAAACCTATACACTGGTTTACAAATTAAGATACAGTGGTACCTCACCTTATGAATGATCCAACAAACGAAAATTTCAAGTTACGAAACGCCTTCACGGTAAATTTTGGTCTCTAGATACGAAAGAAAATTCAAGTTACAAAATGCGAAATGTCAAAAATTCAAATAATGCGCGCTCAGCCACACACATTATACACTTTTCTCAGACTGGATTTAAACTTTTCTCACATTTGTCTCTGTTAAACACTCAAACTTTCATAGATTTTCAACAAAATTATTAATAGTGAAGTGTGGGGGGAAGGGGGAGGACTAAACCTGGACTAAACCAGGACTAGACCAGGTGGATTAAAGCAGTGAGGAGGGGACTGCACGCAGTCAGAGCACATGAACGCATAAACGAGACCCATGCAAGAGCCGCGGTGGTCTAGACCTGGTCAGGTCTAGAGGAGGTCTAGAGGAGCCGCGGTGGTCTGGACTAAACCAGGACTAAACCTGGACTAAACCAGGAGGAGCCGCGGTGGTCTGGACTAAACCAGGACTAAACCTGGACTAAACCAGGAGGAGCCCGCGTGGGTCTCGTTCATGCGTTCATGCGTTCATGCGCTCAGACTGCGTGCAGTCTCCTCCTCGCTGCTTTAATCCACCTGGTCTAGTCCTGGTTTAGTCCTGGTTTAGTCCAGGTTTAGTCCTGGTCCAGTCCAGGTTTAGACCTTGGTCTAGACCTGCTGTCAGCTCCGCACCGGGTCATGCTGCGCTATCACACGTGTCAGAGCGCAGTTTTCTCCCCCCTCCCGCTTCCCCCCCACACTTCACTGTTAATACATTTTGTTGAAAATTTATGAAAGTTTGAGTGTTTAAACGAGAGACAAATGTGAGAAACACGCAGAACACAATGTTACACTATAAAAAAAGTTACACTATTTAAAAAAAACTTGGATCGGGGCCTTGGAACGAATCAGGCTTTTTCCATTGAAATAGCTACTCAACTTACGAATTTTTCACGTTACGAAACCACTTCTGGAACGAATTAATTTCATAAGGTGAGGTACCACTGTAGATGGCAAAAAGTACCAGGACAGCTGAGGCTACAGTAGTATCTTACCATCACTGACACCAAGTATGGAATGAATGAATAATGACTACAAAAATACAAAGGGCATTCAAAGTGAAAGGCATTATTATTATTTACCACAAGTATACTACACAAATACTTGTTTAATAGTCTGGACATGCATTGTGAAAACAACCCCCCCTAAAATACAATGGAGAAAACTGCACAAAAAAATAGTACAAAAAAAAAAATCTGTAAAGCTGTAATCTGTCCAGCAGCGAGTGGGCCTATAATATAGCAGCACTGAGGTTTGTGCAAAGTGCCCAAGCAAACCAAAACAAATGTGGCAACACTGGCCGACAAACATTAGCCTATTTTAGCAAAAATATGGATTATTTTGTTTGTGAAAAATATACAGAAGGTAAATGCTTTCTGCATTTGTGGACAATGAAGATGGCTGTGCTTTTCTCTCAAGTGGATAAAAGTTTGATTTTTCAACTTGTTGCTGCTGTGACACTTTGACCAATCAGATTCATATTTTTGTTCTGTCTTTACCTGATCACTTTCAGCAACAGCCACAGCAGATTGATAAATGAGAAGAACACAATTCATGCCCAAAACCCAAACAAACCCAAACCCAAAACATGCACCATAGGTGCTCCAGCTTAGGTCCTGACCAAACCAAAGCAAGAAGATCATGGAGATGGTCCCCGGGCGCAGTAATGTGCTGCTCACTGCTCCTAATAACAAGATGGGTTAAATACAGAGAAGAATTTCTCCTGTGTGAGATCATTGAAGTCACTTCTTCAATTCAGAGTGCTACACATATCAGTCTGGCATAAGCCACATTAACCAAGATACTAATAAATTCCAAATTTGAACAAATATTGATATTAAGGTTGGGACGAGACACAAGACAAAAAATGAGAAGCATTGTATTTCACAAGAAAATGTATGTTTATCTCATAATTACAAGATTAGTTTTTGAGAGAGTGAGAGTTCTTGTAATTAAAGGATATTATAATTATATTATAATCGTAATTATCAAAGTAAGAATCAAAGACATTTATTGTGCAACGTTCCTGTGCCTTTTAACCTTACAGTGTTGTGATCAAAGGTGAAGTTCAATTTGTCAACTGGACAAAGTTTGTTTGGTTGAAAACCTTTCACCGCTCATCCGAGAGGCTTCGTCAGCTCTGGCCCTCATGCTGGTTCGACCCTGTTTATATCTAGCTGCAAGGGAGGAGCTAGCTACCCTGAACAAAGCTCTGACCTATCCCCGCTACTCTCTTTTGTTTTACGAATTCCTCTGGCGTCTTGTATTAGCATATCTATCAGCCCTAGGCTGCTGTTGTGTTTTTTTAGTTGATTGTACATACTTATTATTATTATTTATCTTAATTTTGATGCACTGTTTCTGAAACTTGCGTTGTGACACTGCAATTTCCCCATTGTGGGACAAATAAAGGATTATCTTATCTTATCTTATCTTATAAGACACTTTTCTCGTAATTACAAGATCGGTCAGGTAGCTTGCTGCACAAGCATTTGGGGGCCATGCCTCATTGGCTACTGTGCAAGAGAATCTATTCATTGCACCACTGATATTCCATACAGCTTTAGTTTGTCGTAAGTCTAGAAGCGATTTGGCCCTGGGTTTTCATAGGTATGTCTCCTGAGACAGAGGCCTGACCTCAGCTCTAGCACCTCTAGGTCGATCATCCCAATAATAAGGTGTCACATGTTGCATTTTATGGGTACATGCAGAGCATATGGCCGACACTTGCACCTGCACAACCGAGACATCACGTCATCACACAGCCCTGTTTGTTTACATGTCACACTGAAGCGCTAACAATTTAGCAAAGAAAATAAGCCTACTGGCATGAAGGGTCTCTGATATAGTGAGGCAAACATGAGTCCTGCTGTGACACTCTTCTCTGTCGGTTTTGGTTTAAATGGTTGACAAACTTTTGTCCAGCCTTTATTCAAGGCAACTGCAGATTCATCGTGTTTTCCTCTTATGAGTAATCAGCACATCTGACACTGAAGTCGTGCATGTGTGCATACATGAGCAACTGTTCAGTTCTTTGGTCCACCTCTTCCAACCATGCCAAAGTCCAAAATGGCTGTGCAGGAGTGCATCCCAAAGGTGACTTTGCTGAGTTGACAAGCTCATGTCATAGCCATCTTCTTGAAGAATAGCCTGTATAGTTAGTTATATTATCTTGTAATTACTACTTTTTTAATTACAAGCTAATATAACTAACTATACAGGCTATTCTTCTTTTTTGTGTGTGTGTGAATACAATGCTCTTCCATGTTGAGCTACAGCTTTTCAAAATATAACTAACCAACACTTTTTTTGTCCAAGGCAAGAGTAAACACAAAAAATGATGAAAAGTGAAAATTATCTTGTCTCATCCCCGACACCGAAAAAAAAATCACAAAACAGGCCAAATGGTCCTATTAAAGAAAATACTATTATTGAAAATACATTCCATTGTGTAGAATAAGTACCTTTTATCATTATTAATATTTGTGTATCAAAATTGGTATAGAGTTTTGAGTTTTCTCCTTAGTATCAAAAGAAATTTTTTGTATTGACTAACTTGGTCATACTATTTCTTTTAAATCAATGCATTCAGCCTAAAGTGGTGAAATAAATGCAGAAGTCTGTTTGATAATGCACATCTATTTACAGCAAGTCCAGAAGCACACATTAAAAGGGAAAAGAAACTGAACAAAAGAGCATAGTTGTGTGGCCATTGATTGGCCATAGCCTGTGAATCCATAGCACCATTAATAGGCCAAAGTCAAGCCGGTGTGTGAGGCCAAAGAAAGGAGTTCGGGAGAGAAGCTATTGATCTCCAAACCCTAGGATGTCCCAGGAGAACAACAGCCTGCTGACCGGAGCCGTGCTGTTCACCTTCACAGACCGCTGCAGCAGCACACATTCAAATACAGACAGTACAGAATTACAGACCATGTATCAAGACCTGGTCATCTCCACACTTAACCTGTCACAAAAATTATTATTATACACATGGATCAATATATGAAAGCTAAAATAATATTTTGGGGGGGCCAATATTTATTATGGTTTTGTAGTACCAGAGTAGTAAGAGCTGAAGTCTGTATAATAAGACTTTGACTACTACAGATCCTAACTAAGTACGTGTTTCTTTTTGTCATTTATTTTTTGCACCTCATGTTTTTTTTATTTAGATTTTATTTGCACAAAAAAACAAAACAAAAAAACATTTCAAACAGTTCAAAAATTTTCAGTTTCATTCAAAAATGAATGAAAGAATGAGAAAACCTTTTCAGTCTTATAAGACCACACCCCCTATAAATATGATTTTTATGTCATGAACTAGCAAGCAAGCTGACTTGCAGTAGTTCAAGTATAAAATAACAGTAGAAATCAATGTTTGTTGTCTTTTAAAACAATCCAGTGAGGAAATATATTTGAGAGTCTGAGCTAAAGAGGGGCCCCTCTGAACTTGAATGTTTTTTGATTTGTGGATGTTCTGCACAGGGGAAGATAAAAGTTGTCAAAAGATCAAGGTTGTACAAAACATTGGACAAATGCACATACTTATACATGAAAAGACAAATACATATATGTTTCCATTAAATATTGTCAGAATATTTTATTTTCTGAGAGGAGCAGATGAGGACAATCTGTGTGTTCATAATTCATAATTCTTAAACATTTCTTTTGTATTAATAAAATCTTGTTGAGATATATCTTCCATGTAGTACCCCAAACCATTTTACAATATATGATGTAAGGATAGATTAAACTATAATATAATGTCATTATACATGAAACATTTACTATACACGAGCATACTTTACTCAAAATACCAATGGATTTCATAATTTTTCTACAAACATGTTGGGTATGATATTTCCAGGTTAGTTTTTGATCAACAATCAACTTAACTTGAACAACTTGGCTAATTGTGATACCATCAACATATAATAACATCTTGATTATATGTGTGATTATTTTTGTACTGAATCATCATAAAATTTGTCTTTTTTTATATTTAGAGAGAGGTGATTTGTCTTAAACCACTCAGAAATGATAGATAATTCCTCATTTGCTTCTCTTATCAGATTATGTAGATTCAGATGAGATAATAAAAGGCATGTATCATCTGCAAACATGAGGGGCAACCATTTTTTAGATCATTCATATATATTATGAATAATAATAGAGGTCCTAAAATGGAGCCCTGCAGGACACCACACATGATCTTAAATCTATATGAGCTTTCTTCTTTCTTCTTTATATGAACAAATTGTTCTTGCTCCTCTAAATCATTTTTCAACCATTTTAAAACAATATCTTGTATTCCATTTTTTAAAATTATGGACAGTCATAATTGACTGTTTCAAATGCATTTGGCAAGACTAGAAATACACCGTCTTATTTTTAATATCTACATTTGTTGATATTTTATCAATAACTTGCAAGAGGGCCATTTCTATAGACATGTTTTTGCTGAAGCCATACTGATGGTTATAAAGAAAATAATTTTCTGAAAAATGTTTAGATATTGCAATAAATACATTTTTTCACAACTTTAGAAAACAAGGGTAAAACAGAAATAGGCCAGTAGTTGCTGAATAAGTAATAAGAGACTTTAGCTCACTTAAGATCTTTTGGCACAACAGCAGTTTTAAGTGACAAGGAGAGAACATAAGTCAGTGATACAATAATGATATGAATGATGAAATGGGTTTACCAGGTTATTCTGACAGTGGTAAAGATAGAGTAGTTTCAGTATTATCATTTATCATGATATTTTTATGCAACAATACAATGCAACAACAACCACACTTCAAAATGTGTTATTGTGACAGGCCTAAAATAGTATCAACTATCAGCTCATCAAACAGGAGCACTGTGTAACTTTTCTGTTTTTCTTTTTGAGCTTATATTGTGAATGTGACTGTAATATTAAAAAGAGCTTATCTCTACCCTATGGGGATTTGCTCTTAAGTAACCACAATACAAGCAGCTTGATCCATTTGAACCCTCACTAGTAAACTGCAGATGCCTTGGTGCATGGACACACAAAGTTAGCAGGGTTCTTAGTGATTAGGGGAGACTCAAATTGGAAACTTTTAAAAAGTGACGCACGTTTCACTGCTTACTGATACAAAGGGAATCTTGGTTTAGATCTCTACTGACATATTTCTCCTAAATATTCACATTACTGGATGAATTTAAGATGTGCACAGTGATCTGATTTCTGATTTGAAAACAAACTGCAAATTCAATGACAAGCTCGATGGACAAAAATATCAGTGCCAGTATCAATATTTGAGAAGTATATTTCAGATAAATACATTTTGTAAATATTTTCCACACGTCAAAAGTTAATTTGTGAACTATGCTCCAATTTGTCAGCCCTAGACTGGATTAGACAAGGTGTAACATTTATATCAGAGTATAGAGAGAAAACAGAGCCTCTTGTTCAGCTACAGACAATGTGGCACAAAAGGTGAAATGAATAATTGAGCAGCAGAGTGTGGCAGGTGGGCACAATGTCTGCACTGCTGACTCATGGCTTCTCCTGCTCCGGAATAATGACGCTCCAAAACAAACAGTCCACTTAGAGCGAGTCTGGAGTTTATGCTGAGGAGGGAATCCTACAGAAAGCTTCGGAAACACCATGGCAGCAGCACTCTGCTTGGGAAAATCCTGTTTAATATATACGAGAAGAACCGGGAGTCCTACAATACAACTCATCTATGGTGTCAAACACTCACACATACTGTTCTAGTTTCCTTCCGACTTAAGTATGGGGGAAGGGCCGCTCAGTTCAGTGGTATGACATTCATTTAAATACTACTTTTAAAAAATCTAATACATTCACGATATTCCCCTGAGTTTTACATTTGTTCTTGAACAATTAACATGTTTATTTCTAAAAGGTGCACTATGTAGCAGGTGGTGGATGGCCCACCACCTGCTTGTCTCCATGGAGTCAGGTGCAGGTGTACTTATGCACACCTGTATTTAGTAGCTGCTTCAGTCAACTTGCACAAGGCTAGATGATTTTTGGCAGTAGTAGTGAGCAGTAGTCATGTTGTAAAATGAAACCGGGGGGATGGTGAAATTTTTCATTTATGTGACATTATTTTCCAGTGGGGGGTGTGGGGGTCCTCCATCAGAACATTTTGGATTTCTTAGATGCAATTTCCTGCATTCTAGTCCATTTTAGGGTGACTTGCTAGACATGGCAAATCCTAAATCCCACCTGATTCATAGCTTGCATTCTCAGTTGCATGACCTGCACAAGACTATTTATCGGAAAGAAACAACCCCCCCTGGTGAAAGCAGCACGTTCTGAAGGTAACAATCTAAGAAATTCCTTGTTAAAGATCTGCTTGTGGAACAGAAAGGAACTCATTTGCCTGGCATTAAGATAAGCCCTCCCCCATCACTGACATCACTGTGGTGTTTCAGGGTAGGCCAGAATTAGAAGGTGCTTTGTTAAAATGGAAACGCTTTTATAACAAAAAGTCCATATAATCATTCAATAATTCAATAATACACAGGATATATGTTATCACACACGTACACGCACACGCACACACACACACACCTTAGTCCTGGTTCAGACCTGGTTTAGTCCTGGTTTAGACCTGGTTTAGACCTGGTTTAGTCCTCGTTTAGTCCTGGTTTAGACCTGGATTAGTCCTCGTTTAGTCCTGGTTTAGACCTGGTTTAGACCTGGTTTAGTCCTGGTTTAGTCCCGGTTTAGACCCGGTTTAGTCTTGGTTTAGTCCTGGTTTAGTCCCGGTTTAGACCTGGTTTAGTCCTGGTTTAGACCTGGTTTAGTCTTGGTTTAGTTCTGGTTTAGTCCCAGTTTAGTCCCCATTTAGACCTGGTTTGGTTCTGGTTTAGACCTGGTTTAGTCTTGGTTTAGTCCTGGTTTAGTCCCAGTTTAGTCCCGGTTTAGACCTGGTCTAGTCCTGGTTTAGTCCTGGTTTAGACCCGGTTTAGTCCTGGTTTAGTCCCAGTTTTGTCCTGGTTTAGTCCTGGTTTAGACCTGGTTTAGTCTTGGTTTAGTCCTGGTTTAGTCTTGGTTTAGTCCCGATTTAGACCTGGCTTAGTCCCGGTTTAGACCTGGTTTAGTCCTGGTTTAGTCTTGGTTTAGACCTGGTTTAGTCTTGGTTTAGTCCTGGTTTAGTCCCAGTTTAGTCCTGGTTTATTCCTGGTTTAGACCCGGTTTAGTCCTGGTTTAGTCCTGGTTTAGTCCCGGTTTAGTCCCGGTTTAGTCCCGGTTTAGCCCTGTACACACATGCTGACACATGGCCCCTGCTGTCAGATAATCTGTCCCTTTGATGCAGAAATAATCTGATAATATTATGACTCACCCCATAAGAATGTGGTCACTCCCGATAGTTTGCGTATCCATGTTTATGCGCGCGTTGGGTATATCCATGGTCTTTAATAATCTGGAGAAACGGAGAGACGGACATATTCTGAACGTATCCCGTGTCCCAAGGCGAGAGTTTCTTCTTACGTAGCATTTATGTAGCAAGTTAAGGATTCTTATTCTCTTGGAAATGCCGCGTAAACTTTCACAAGGCTCGCTCACAGCTGATAGGCGAACAGGCGCAAACACGACAGCGGTAATCCTCATGATTGGCGGGAGCGCGATCGGTGGTGCTGCAACATGATTGGAAGATGGAGCGCAATTCGGCCTATGATTGGCTCTTGGCACTGGCTATTTTTACTTCAAAACCGCGAATTTCGCCAAAAGGTGAGGGATGATTGAGGCCTGATTGATAAAATGCCACAAGGGATGGAAGAAGGGATGACCGTTTTAGAAGAGGGATGATTTTGACTATTTTTTCCGCCAGGAGGGATGCCACCCCCCCACCCCCCCCTCAACTCGAGTACTGGTAGTGAGTGAGTGAGGAGGCAGCAGGACAGGGTCACTCCTGAGGATTGACCTGCTGTGCTGCGGACACACAGTTTGTTTAGATTTCACTCTGTGTGTGAGATGTGATGTGAACTGTGATTTTGGAGGAAGCATGAATGACTCTGAGTGAGTGTGGAGAGAGGGTGTGTGTGTGTCATCTCCAGCTGAGCAGCAGGATGCAGACAACCAGGAAGAGATAAGCCCTGGTGAATGAGAGAGCTCTGCAGGAGTGTGTAGTCACTGTGTAGTAACTGTGTGGCCATGTGAGCGTGTGTGTCCGCATAGGGAAATCATTTCACAAAGGCCTGGAAGTGTGTGTTCTCCTGTCTACCAACGCGGGACTAGGGGGAGATAAGCAGACAGCCAAATATTCCCCTTAAGTTTTCCCAGCAAAAACAGGAGACGGAATACCAACCACTCAGAGCCATGCCACCGGGTCAGGCCTGGAATGAGCTGCACTTCCACTTCTTAGAGAGAAGACAAGCTACTCTTACATGGTGATATTACATTAAATCCACACATAGACAAAAAGGCTATCACTGAATAAAATATAGACCATGCATACTGATTGTTTAGGATGCCATAATAGTCTGTACACTGTTTGCATCTCCTCCTCTGTCACATTAACAATCTCAATACACACATATATTCTTACCCATCCCACACTAACAACTGCAAAAGTTAATATTTTATGCTACTGTAAATCAGTTGCCTGGGATCCAGAATACATACTTTGCCAATACTTTTCCAAGATGTGAGTCACCAAGTTGATCTTCCTTAGTTCAGACGGGTGTGATTCACATGGCCCGTTCACATCAAAATCTGATTTTGTTGTATATGATATGGGTGACCAATGACCTCCTTTATTTCACACGCATCTTTGAAATAAACAAATCAGATTGCACAGTTTGAAAGGTAGACTGTATTCACTCCACACACTTGGTGGTAAGCTACTTCTGCAGCCACAGCTGCCCTGTAGTAGACTTATGATAGCCGAGGCCACCCACCTCCACATCAAATTTAAAGTAAAGTTGCTCAATATAATTGTTAGGAAGAAGAAAAAGAAGAAGACACGCTTTATTCATCCCCGTAGGGAAATTATTTCTCTGCATTTGACCCATCCTTCAGGAGCAGCTTATTTATTTCCATATATACATAATAAGGAGCAGTTTACTTTAAATATGTAAACTCTCTAAATTTAATAACTAAGCCTGGTTTGTGGTGATGTAGATTTAAAAATAATCCTTATGTACACTCATTTCAGGAAATTAAAATATGTACTGTTGACTTAACGTGTGTTTGTGACAGATCAAACATACTGACACATAAGGGCCCAGTGAAGTCAGAGGCCACAGTGACAGGAGGGCAGTGTATCCAGGCTGTGCCAGGTTTGTATATGTGCTATGTGAGGAATGCATGTCTCTCAGCTCCACCAGCACACCTCACTGTTTCAGGGAACACCACTTCACTTAATTTGTCATCACCACAACATACAACAGCATTAAACGTGTTCAACACAATGTAACGGGAGGGGGGTTGTACATAAATCTGCTACCACAGATATCTCACCCAACATTCTTAAAAGGATAAACTAATGATTGCAACAACAAAGAATGACAAAATATGTAGGGTAACTGCACATGATGCTCTAAGTTTTAAATATTAATTCCTTATTTTAGTAGAACTAAATCAATAAAATACAGTTTAATGATTTGATTGATGATTTTATAGACAGGAAAGAAAAGTTTTCACTGTGCCTCTCTGCTGTGTGTGGTATATATTATGACATTATGGATAGCGTCTTGCATGGGCATTTAAAGTTGTCAGTGCTGAAGTTTGTAGACTATCAGGTCAATTATGCTCTTCTCACGTGTGCACGTGCATTATGACTAAAGAAGCTTAAGTTCTGAACTGTAGGAATTATGACATTCAGCGTCTTTTGGGGATCGCGCTTTTGGGATGTTTTGTTGGTTTACAGTCATCTTCTTTGATGGTTGATTTAACATCATCCGGGAGCATGCGCAAATACACAAAAATACGCAAAACCGCAGCTCCCAGGCATCAAACCACATTTAGTGCACTTAAGAATGCGCGTGTCTGTGCATCATTTAAAGGGATTCAGCAACCGCGAGCCGCACGTGGCATCCACTGCAGGATCATGGCAAGACGCAGACTTAAAGGTTGTACAGAGGATCGGTGGAAATAGACATATGCACATCTTTCATTCAGAGACACGTGCAGCCTACATCAGACTGTCACGTACACCATCATCATATGCAACATCACATAAATAAAATTACTCACCAGCTTTGCATGGGTCTTTATAGTCAATGGCATCCGTTTTATCTTCTTCATAATAGTCATAGTCTGTTTCACCGTAGTCAAAACTGTGAGTAAAAGATATTTTGCCCCAGAAAGTCAAGCCGGCAAATAGCGTGATCCAGCGCATCTTTGCCTGTGCCGGGGGCACGCGATCCATTTGGGGACAAATGAAGAAAGGCTTAAAAGTCTCCTGCGCTGTTAGGAGACGGTCACCCACACTCCGGTGAAAGCATCAATGGCAGCCGCCTAGCAGGTCATTGAGGTGCCGGGGTTATGGGGAGTCCGCGCTGTCATCCATGTCCCAGGTTAACACTCGGGTATCTCTCCGACACTTTCAGAGCTTCAGTGGGTCTTCCCAGAAACTGCGCTGCCTCCTGATGGCGCTTCCCAGGTGCGTCTGCGGAGGAGCAAACACAGAGTGAGTCCGACAGCAGCGCGCCACTGCGCAAAGACGCACAAATAAAGTGCAAGTCAACTGTAACTAGGTAGGCTATCCCACAGCGTGTGATTCTCGCCAGAGCTGTCCCTCTCTGTGTGTCTGTCCCTCCAGAACGAGCACCGCCTCCCAGCGCTGCAAACAGCCCTCCTCCTCCTACCTGCTCAGTGCACCGAGGGCTGCTGAACCATCAAAACTTCTATCTCCGCGCAGCGAGACTATTACTGTGAATGGAGATGCCAAAGCTTATTGTCTCCATTCTCAGGTCTGTGTTGACAGAGACCGATACTGACATTTACATAACACTGGACGCTCTGCCCTGAAGCACCACAGACCCGACTGAAAAACCGGTAGCGGTAAAAGTCACACTCAGGTTCCAAACGCGCCGAGCTCTCTGGCCCTAAATGAACGGCTTGATGGAAAAGGATGTGTTCTGTAGGTGTCAACAGTTCTATAAATGTTTCATCTATAGGCCTACGCTTTAACAGCTATCAAACATGTTAAGAATAATAATAAAAAATAAATATGTATATATAAAGTTATATTTATCTCATATGAAAGGATCGTTGTGCTTAAGGCTTTGCTATGTCAACACTAAATAGGTTACAATGAACAGTAAGTGAAAGAGCCAAAGTGAATTTAGTAGCCTACAATTAGGCTTGTCTTGCATTTACAGTAAATATAGTGCCTAGAAATAATCTCTTGAATGCAAACAACCGTAAGAACGCATAATATGTAGGCTATACGAAGGAAAAGCACAGTTGACAGACAAACAGTTAAGTTAAATCCTTTGGTGTACGTGCTGAGTTTACCTGGGGCGCGTCCCGCTCACGGGGCGTCAGAGCCGCTCATGCTTCAGCTGTACGGGCTCTTAGAGCTCATTAGGGGCCTTTGGTGTCACTCAATTACAGCTGTTCTGAACGTGCCCGCCTCCTCTCCTTGTTTATTAGCCGGAGATTACGGGAGCGCAGTTTCTGCGGCTCCAGGCTAATCCTGCCTTTGGGAGAGCTGCGGTTCTGACGTCACTATCAGTCCAGCCGCACAGGGCCGCATCACGCACATCCATACACTTGTATGTCTCCACTCTCCCCAAAATAACCAACCAATAATCCCAACTTCAGAATTAGTCAAGCTCCATTGCATGTGTAGGCATGGCTAATTTCCTATTTTAACCAAGAGCTAATTAAGACAAGGAAAAACCTGAGTAGCGGTCAGGCTTTGAGGCACTGCTGCTGTGTCTATGAGGAAGCCAACCAGTCAATTCAGCAAAATGTTAACTTTTTAAATAGGGTCCAGCCATTGAAATTAATGCTGTGTGCAGGTATTCCTATCCCTATTTTAAGCATTTATCGACTAGCTCTTTTGTGAAACTCTCAAAGTACTGTGCAAGCATTGCAGCCATGATCAAAGAGACTTACTCTGCAGTCCCTTACACCTCCAGCCTTTGTGATCAGTTATGGACTTTTCTCTGTATTTCAAACCAAAAGTTTAGTAATTTAATTATAATTACTCTATATTTGTCTTAGTATGGGGGTACAGTTTCTGAACATTTACAAATAATTCATCATATGTAATTTAGTAGGCTACATATAAAAATTGCACCATGTACTTAATTAATTACATAATATAAATGTGATGTACATTTAGTTTTAAGAACAGTTCACCAGCAGAAAGGATGCAGCTTGGGACATATAATTCAAACTTCATCAGACCAAAGAGACTGGAGTGTGGTACCTCCATTATTCCTGGAGATAGGAGCATTCTCCTCTCACAAAGGCTCAGGCCACTTCTGCAGCATTCATAAAACTGTGTGCAGTTGTGTCTTATGTAAACACAAGAAGCAGAGGAAGACGAGGTACAAGGAGGAAATCCTCTGTTTAAATGCCAGGCAGTGCATGCCATTTCTCTACTGCTCTTATTTCCTTCTTTCTGCACTGGCTAGGCTCCAGTGTGCCACCTTCTCATGCCACCCTCCCTCCTCTGCAGGGCAGTGGCAGGGTCGTGCACAGGGGCGTGTGGTGTCAGAGGGCACGTGCCAATCTGCAGCTCACAGCCTCCATAATATCCTGTCTTTAACACATCACATGCACCCACAGGCACCTATGATTGCATTAAAGATGACTGCAGCTGGTTGGTAAAATATGTGCTAACCTGATTCATTTTGAGTGGAAAATTTGGATCAATTTTGCAGCAATGTCGGTGCAGCAAAAATGAATGTCCCTGCAGGTGAATTAACATACAATGGAAGCATGCAGAGTTAGATTAAAATAAAGGAGGAGGCCCTCTCAGATAGAAAGAATGTTCAATGTGCACTGCTGGGTTTATATGGCGCTTGTATGAGTGTCACCTGATTGCTGACACAACATTTCTTCTGGAGTTTCTCATTTGAGGAGTGGGAACCTTGAGAACTACAAAAGCACCTTCTGAACAATTCCACAGAAAACTCTGTCCATATAAACCTCATGAATGGAACCCAGATGAACATTCACCATCTCCTTCACCTGCAGACACAGTTACACAGACACTCTCTAGCACAAAAAAGAAAATATACTTTGCTGATAACTAACTGATCTATTGCAATTAGTGAATTGAAACACTTTTTTGAGGAGTCATATTTACATTCGGTAGAGGAAACTGAAACACCCGGAGGAAAACTTGGACAGTACTTACACACTCTGCACAAACTGTGTGTACCCCTGCAAAATGCTAACTACTCTGCTATCCTGGTGTGTGAAATATTGAGTGTTAACGGTAATACTATTGGATGGTTATTCATTCACTTCACAGTGTGAGATGTAGCTGCTAATCTCTAACTACCATTTTTCACTCCCATACTTGCAAACTGGGTGAAGTGTTTTGCTCAACGATACAACAATAGTATCCAACCTTCAGGTTATAGGACCACCGTGCTACCATCACCCCTGTCATTGTCACCCAGTCACTGTATTGCATAGTGCAAGGAGACATTTTGTCAGAATGTATATGGTGATTCAGTTGAACTGTTTCCAATCAAGATAATCCAGATTAAGTAAAACATAATAGTAGTCACTACTAAAAAAATAAATAAATAAAAATTCAACTGCTGTGGACCATGCTAACTTCACAAACTTTCACTGTCCATCACATCAGCACACCAGTGTCATCTGCAGGAATAACTATGTAATGACACCTCTAATGTTTACTAATAATGGCTTTTGAATGTTTCAAAAGCCATTATTAGTAAAGGTCCCATGGCATGAAATTTTCACTTTCTGAGGTTTTTGAACGTTAATGTGAGCTCCCCTACCCTGTTTAGCCCCCCCCCCTCCATGGTTAAAAGTTGCGAAATGTCTAAACTGAGCATTTGCGATCCTTTTCTGCGTTACAAAAAATCGGAGCTCAAACGGGCGATTTTGAACAAGGCACCTTATTGACGTCAGATCGAAAAAGAAATGCAAATGCAGTTCCACCCCCGTCTGTCTGTACTCAGCGTCTCTGTAAATCACGCCCAGAGAGTTTGGACTGCGAATGCGCTAGGCAATGCGAAATGCCTTTTTTTATTTGCCTGGAGGCACGTCCGAGTGTTTCTAGGCTCGGAAGTCCTTTATCTGAGCCTCTGGACCTTTGAACAGCAGTGGTTTAATTTTATTTTATGTGGAAATGTGTTTATTTTTCAATGGAACGCTTCAAATCTCTCCCCCCGTGCAAAAACACGGAAATGGATCAGCTGAGAGCTAGAGCGGAGAGCGGAGAGTTTGGCCACGCCCCCACCCTCTACTATAGGCCAGCTCTTTTCTCCTCATTTGCATTCAAGCAACAACGCCCATTATGGAGTGTTCAGAGTGAGAAAAATTACTCTTTCTCATCTTATCTCTGTTTCTCATGCACTGAGTGTTGATTTTGAAGAAGGATTCATTTACAGTATTAGGGAACCATTAAGGAGCCATATAAAAGCATCAAGAAGTACCATGTCATGGGATCTTTAATTAGATAGTAAGAATAATTAAAAACTCTGACAATATCCTAAATAAACCATAAACATTAAGTCCCTTTTGTCCCGATCTGTCCTCAAGCCTGAGCTCTAAAATCCATAGTATTGATGAGGACATCCTAATAGCAGATGCTAATAGTGCCAGTATGACTAATAGACCAAGGTAGCCATTGATTTGCAGTGTTTGCAACTAATAACAAAACAGCTGAATCAAGCCCATTGTTGGTCTAAAAGTGCCGTGCTCGCCCAGAATGTGTCCGTGTGAGCACTCAGGGGAATAAAGATGAATATTCAAATACATATGCCTATACTTACCACGGCTTCCCTCCTGCAGAGACTACTGGAGTTGTGCTGCACTGGTTTAGAGAACTGGCTCTGCAAACAAAGTTAGGTAAGCCCATCAGATGGCCCATCTTAAAGGTGCACTATGGAACTTCTTTGGAATGTTTCACAGTATGACTTATCAAGCACCATGACAACAAGCAGCTGGTGCCTCCAGTCCGAGTTACAGGTCAGATCTGTTACATGTTGTTCTATGTACTTTTGGGGGGGGGGGGAGAAGAAAAAAAACCCTCTTTGATAAAAGCACGTTAGATAGGCTTAAGTTGAACACCAAACTGTGGAACATTTCAGGTGAAGCAATAACGGACCCTTCACCAGAAAATTTACATAATGCACTGACCAGCCAGTCCCTCTTCATTCTGTTTCACTTGTCTTTGTCAGGTTTTTCTCAAAGGGTGTGGTTCTGGCTGGACAGGTAAGAATAACCAGCCCAATATGCCAAAAAATACTGTAAACTAACAGCTTTATATATTATGATCCTTAATATGTGCTGTCCCTTTACAAATAAAATAAATAAGAAAAATAAGAAAAACATGTTTCTTTAATGTCCCAACTGGATTTGATAACTTGGATGCATTTTTTTCCTAATTCAAGAATAAAAGCTGTAGATTCAAAATCAAAGTAAACAAAATAATAATAATAATTTAAAAAAATTAACCTGTTACCTGAATATTTAGAACACACTTCCAAATGCTTTCCAGTAAAGTAAGTAAAAAAGTAAGAGTAAAATAATAATAATAATAATAATAAACTGTAAGCATACATTTTTAAATAATATAAGACAAAACTATTTGTCTGACCACTCTTGAATGTTGTATTTGTCTTATATTTATTTTGTAAATTTATTTTATTCATGATTTCTTTGCAAGCCTAAATAATTGCAACCTTTGGGACAAACTGACCTGTGGTGATATCCCTACAAAAGAGACAACAAAACAGCTTGACAACATACAGGGGTATTTATTGATCAGATCATTCTTTACATTTAACTTTATCATATAGTTTTACATTCAATAAATCCTTCTATAGAATAGTACCAAGATAATTTGCATTCATAAAATCACCTCAACAGCTCCATAAATTGTCCACTCATAGAAATTATTATTAACTCACCCATAACTTGTTCCTGTAATTCTACTTAACTATAGTGGAAAGGAATGGCTTTGGGAGATTGAGATAGACAGTATAAGACATTATAACCATGTTTTCTTCAACTTTACTTACAAAATCACATATATCTTGATATACCTAATTAATAAATACAGTTAGAATATATTATAACTATTTAATGTGCGCTAAAATGAAAAGCTGTGCTGCAATCAGTAAAAAATCAACATAGATAACATCAGGAATAAGCCTACATAAGATTGCTTATGGAATTATGATTACAGTGTTTCTAATGTCCCTGATTATGTCTAAAATATTTATATAACAGTAAACAGTGACAATATTAATTAGCCTATAGTGCATGAATTTTATATGTGTTGTTGGGCTTTTTGGTGTTGCTAATAACATATATGATGCAAGATAAACAGAGTAATGTGCTTGTTACATACAGTGCCGTGAAAAAGTATTTGCCCCCTTCCTGATTTCTGTGTTTTTTGCATATTTATCACTCAAAACATTGTCAGATCATCAAACCAATTTTAATATCACACAGAAACAACCCAAGGAAAGACAAAATTCAGTTTTTGAATGATGATTCCATTTATTAGTGCACAAAAAAAATCTAAACCTATCTGGCCCTATGTGAAAAAGTAATTGCCCCCCCTTGTTAAATCACAAACTAACTGTGACTAACCACAGTTTTGAGAAAACTTAGTTCAGTTCTACATGCCACACCCACACCTGATTGTCACCACCTGTGTTGAATCAAGAAATCACTTAAATAGTTCCTGTCAAACAAAGTGAAGTTGGCTACAACATCTCAAGAACAAACACATCATGCCACGATCCAAAGAAATTCAAGAACAAATGAGAAAAAAAGTGATAGAAGTCTATAATTCAGGAAAAGGTTACAAAGCCATTCCCAAAGCTCTGGGGCTCCAGCGAACCACTGTCAGAGCCATTATTCAAAAATGGAGGAAACTGGGAACAGTTGCAACCCTTCCCAGGAGTGGTCGACCAACTAAGATTACTCCAAGAGTGCGACGACGGCTCATTCAGGAAGTCACAAAAGAACCTAGACGCACATCGAAAGAACTACAGGCCTCGTTGGCCTCAGTTAAGGTCAGTGTTCATGACTCCACCATTAGAAAAACACTGGCCAAAAATGGCATCCATGGAAGAGTTCCCAGGAGAAAACCACTGCTTTCACAAAAGAACACAAAGGCTCGTCTCACCTTTGCCAAAAAGCACCTTGATGACCCTCAAGACTTTTGGAGAAACATTTTGTGGACCGATGAGTCTAAAATTGAACTTTTTGGAAGGTCTGCAGCCCGTTTCATCTGGCGTAAAAATGGCACAGCATTTGATAAAAAGAACATGGTGCCCACAGTAAAGCATGGTGGTGGCAGTGTGATGGTCTGGGCCTGCTTTGCTGCCTCAGGACCAGGACAACTTGCTGTGATTGACGGAAAAATGAATTCTGCTGTTTACCAGAAGATCCTGAAGGAGAATGTCCGGCCATCAGTTCGTGCCCTCAAACTCAAGCGCTCTTGGATCATGCAACAGGACAATGATCCAAAACACACCAGCAAGTCCACCTCTGAATGGCTCAAAGAAAACAAAATTAAGGTTTTGGAGTGGCCAAGTCAAAGTCCGGATTTAAATCCGATTGAGATGCTGTGGTGTGACCTTAAACGGGCAGTTCATACAAGAAAACCCTCCAATATGGCAGAATTGAAACAATTCTGCATAGAAGAGTGGGCCAAAATCCCTCCCCAGCGGTGTGAAAGACTCATCACCAATTATCGCAAACGTTTGGTTACAGTTATTGCTGTCAAAGGAGGCTCAACTGGCTATTAGATTAAGGGGGCAATTACTTTTTCACATAGGGCCAGATAGGTTTAGATTTTTTTTGTGCACTAATAAATGGAATCATCATTCAAAAACTGAATTTTGTCTTTCCTTGGGTTGTTTCTGTGTGATATTAAAATTGGTTTGATGATCTGACAATGTTTTGAGTGATAAATATGCAAAAAACACAGAAATCAGGAAGGGGGCAAATACTTTTTCACGGCACTGTACATATAGGTAGCCAGACTCTCATTTCTTATGGGTGCAATGGGTTTCCATTACAATAAAGACACAATAGCAGAGAAAGTTTAACATCAATCTCATCACATTGCAACCGTGTACAACAAACATACTCCTGCGTCAGTCACTTTAAGTATTCCAACAAGTTACTTGTGAATTGTACATTTATAAAGAATATATCCCATTCAAAACATAATAAAAAAAGAGAACGAAACAATTATGAGACAATATATTCTTGGGAGTGGTCAAGCACACAGAATGTAGAATATAATACAGCGATGTGCAGACGGTCCGGGAGACAAAGGCTCTAGAAGTTCAGCGTCTGTGACATCATCTTCCACCAGTCCATCAGCTCCTCCCGCTCCTCCTCCTTCCTCTCCATCATGGACTCCAGCTCAAAGTCCACCTGAGAGAAACACATTATTGTCAAATAAGGTTTGACACACAGGTCACATTTGTCCTGTGAGTCCAGTGTCACCTTTTTCATGAGAATGCATCTTAATTGTAATTATTTGATTGCATAATGTATAATAGACAGAACAGTTACACACACACATTTTTTTTTAAATCTATTTATACTTTTTATTTATTTCTTTATACTGTATATGCATAAAACATATTTATAAAAGACTAGTAAATAATAAAATACAAAATCTGTGTATTTGAATGCTTATAGTGCCATGAAGGAAAGCTACTTTTAGTACATACTGAAGCTTTCATTTGACAAATGATACCATTTCTAAGTACATTATTTGAAATTATCTACTGTCCTGACTTGCATCAGCTGTGTAATTGAATGTGTATTCGGACAGTATATGGGCTTATGCTTTGAATACACAGGCCTCTATTCACCATTTTATCATAATTTCAACACATCTTAAACCATTCCCACTCTTTTATGATTAAATACCTTGTGTAACTGGTCTTACCCGTGTGGCAGGGCTGTGAGGGACCGCCACCTTCTTGATGACCGTCAGGTATCCAGGGGCTGATGCTGCCACCTTGTAATTTCCTGGAGCCAGTAGACGCCAGTAGTCTCCATCTTTGGCTAAAAACACAGAGTATTTTTATGTCTAAAGCAATGCAAGCAGTTATATTATTATCTTTATATCAATGTGAATATGGCCGCAATAGTATGAGGCTTCTGTTTATTATTATGTGTTACTTTTTCCCCTTCATTTAGAAATAAAAAGAAGCACATGGTATTTCTCTACATATTACATTTAAAAAGTGTCTAACAACATAATGTAGCATTTCCGAATGTGCCCACTAGATGGAAGCATTGCAGCAAATTCAGCTATTCATTTCGCTTACACAGTACAGTTATCCCTCGTTTATCGCGGGGCTTAGGTTCCAGAAATAATCCAATACCCAATACGTGAAATCCGCGAAGTAGGACAACTTTATATTTTACAATTATTATACATGTTTTAAGGCTGTAAATGCCTCACCACACACATTATACACTTTTCTCATCTGGTATTAAAATTTTCTCACATTTCTTTCTTGTTTAAACACTCAAACTTTCATAGATTTTCAACAAAATGTATTAATAGTGAAGCGTGGGGGGGGCGTGGTCACGAAACAAGGCAATGAGCTGCAATCCTGGTTTAGACCTGGTCTAGTCCTGGTTTAGTCCAGGTTTAGAGCTGATCTAGTCCTGGTTTAGTCTAGGTTTAGACCTGGTTTAGACCTGGACTTCCTACGGATCCAGTGACTCATGTCTCCGCACCTCGTGCATCCGGCCCCAGAGCCCGGTGCAGCTCGGACTGCTTCTCATTCAAACACAGTGTGAGCACAGAGGGACGAGCAGGGCGCACTGCGCTCATCCCACAGCACTGCCACGTCTTGGGACACGCAAGTTCTGAACTGTAGTGGAAACGCATCTGTGCGCTCTCAGGACTGGTTCCGGAAACACTGCCGCTACTTCCCGCATTGACCACCCGGAGAAGTGTACGTGCGGTCCCGAGAAGAAAGATGGTCTGTTTCCGCAGAACGAACTGGTGGAACCTGGAGTCCAGGTGGCGAAACCAGTCCTGAGAGCGCACAGAAGTGTTCTCACTACAGTTCAGAACCTGCGCGTCCTAAGACGTGGCAGTGCCATTGGATGAGCGTGGTGCGTCCTGCTGCGTCCCGCAGAACACAATGTTGATACACTATTTCAAAAAAAAATTGAAATCACTTTATTCTCAGCACTAAAATACCTGTGGTTATGTCATGGTTGATCCCTTCTACAGAAATGGTGGCATTGGACACTGGGTTGCCCTGGAGATCCCGTACAAAGCCCTTGACACCACGGTGAACCTGGAAGACATTATTAATATTTACATTTTCTCAATCATCTGTCGACTAAGGGGCTTAAATATGATAGGTGACACATGACAACCTTGTAGGCTGCCTACCTGCTCAATGTAGTTCACCAGGGAGTTGCGGTTTTGATCCCAGTAGGTCTTGAGGGTGTCCTCACTGGGGAATTTGTCGCAGCTCAGCTCCAGAGTGATCTCAAAACAGTTACTGCTGAGGTAGTTGAAGTCCTGCATCCCTGAAGATAGATTTTCATTTCATGGTAATAATATCATAATTTATCAATATCTTTCTCAGTATTGTTCTCTTATCTTTCTGGGTAATTAAAATATTTTAAACACTACATGCTAAAAAATAACAACACCTACCATATTTTGAGCAGGTGAAATGTGAATCTTGATTTAAAAATTAGAGCTGTGGAGCATCAAATACCACATGAATAATCATAGATACTAACTATCCGTCAGTGTTTTATTGTGTTCTTTATATATTTCGGCTCCTATTTTATTTACAATATGGACTCTTCAGAAAAGGGTTTGCTGAAATAATTCTGCTTTAAGTTTGTTGTGTTGGTGTCATAAAATGATTATCTATAATCACAATATTTTCCTTACAAATATCACACTTAATCACACTTAAAATGTGTTATTCTTTTTACCCCCTGGCACGCTGTACCAAGCCCCTCCATTGGTGATGCCCTCCTTGAAGCTTGAGTCGTCATCATTCTTGCGGCAGGCAGGGCGGTTTGGGTCAGACATGACGGGGTTAAACATGGAGTAAGAGCGCGCCAGAGACTTGAACATGACGTCATCAGGACTGGCACTGTACTCATGGGCAGAGCCTGGTGAGTAAAATAGTACACAATGTTTACACAGGTATTAAAAACCCTTACATTAGTGTCAATTACAGTGTTCCAAATTATTATGAAAATTAGACATTTCTCTGATTTTTGCCAAATTGTCAATATAAATCACAGTCATCATAATTTTCAAGTCATCGACCTTTAGAGTATGTTATTGAACAAACCTCCCAATGATAACAGTATTTTTTAAAAATAAAAACTTAAAATGCACTGTTCCAAATTATTATGCAATTACAAGTTTCAAACCATGTTACTGTTGTAAAGAACTGAAAATGGTCATTTGTTTCTTTTATTACTGAAATCAAAAACTATTTCAATCAAACATCTTAACAGGTCAAGTTTGATAGGAGCTGCACAATTCTTGCATCTATTGAACTTGTGAGTTTGTGGAGTTTGGATGTGATCTGCCTCCTGCCCTCATAGATCTTTTGCTTGAGGAGCTCCAAAGGTTCTCAATAGGGTTGAGGTCAGGGGAGGATGGAGACACACCATGAGTTTTTCTTCTTTCATGCCCATAGCAGCCAATGATGCAGAAGTATTCCTTGCAGCATGAGTTGAAGCATTGTCATGCATGAAGATGATTTTGCTACGGAAAGCACGGTTCCTCTTTTTGTACCATGTTCCAAGAAGAGGTCATTTTCACACCTTCAGGGACCCTAAAGGTCGACCAGCTCTCTCACGGTCTAACACTCATCAGTGAACAAGACTGTTTGAGAAATGAGTCTTCATGTATTTCTGAGCCCACTGGAGCTGTTTCTGCTTGTGAGCTTTGTTTAAGGGTGGCCCAATAGAAGGTTTATGCAGAACTGCAAACCTCTGGAGGATCCTACACCTTGATGTTCGCTGGACTCCAGAGGCACCAGCAACTTCAAATACCTGTTCGCTGCTTTGTAATGGCATTTTAGCAGCTGCTCTCTCAATCCGATGTATTTGTCTGTCAAAAACCTTCATCATTGTGCCTTTATCTACATAAATCCATGTGTGCTCTGAATCAGCTACAAATCTCTTAATAGTACGATGATCACACTTAAGTTTTTGTGAAATACCTAAGATTTTCATATCTTGACCAAGGTATTTTTTTGTTTAGTTTTTGGCACTGGCACTCTGCTTAATAATGTGGATCGACGTTTTTCCTTTAATTGGACGCGCTTGGCAAACTCATTGGCACAGGTGTGGGAGACTGATTTCACTGAGACACAAGACCATCCATGAGTTTCACTGGAAAACTAAACATTTTACCTTTATGACAACACAATTTGCATAATAATTTGGAACGCGGTGTATATTTGTACAGTAATTATAATTACAAGAGCAGCTTTTACCTATATTGATTGTATTAGATCAAATTAAAAATAAAATGTAAATAAAATTAGGGTATACACTGACTTTCCAAAAACAAAACAAAAAATGTTTGGAAATGTGTGGAGTGTTTTAATGTCTTGTACAAGTAAGAGTTGTGAGTAACTATGTTATGGTTCTATAATCACAAGTAATTTCATAATTGATTATTGACTATATTTCCTTGCACTTCAACATTTGAAAATATCCATAAAAGTAATGTTTTTTATTTGTCACCTGCCATCATATTGCTTCTAGTTGCTAAAACAAATGTAAACGCCAAAGAAAAATGTATTAACAGCCCATACACCATTAAATGAATTCTTAGATCATTTTGAGCTTAGTTACCAGTGCGTGTCTCATCATAAGGGTAGTTGGCCACCACGTCTCCTCCGTGCAGGTTCGCAGACAGCACGAAGGGGATGTCCATGATCCAGTGGATGATAGCTTTGGTCTCTGGGGCCAGCTGCAAGGACAGTATCCTATGAGTCATGCTAAAAGGTACATTCAAATACAGCCTATGATTCATCAGTCATTTGAATTTTCCATTTCAAAAAGTATTGTGGAAAGTACAATTTTTTGGCATAATTTCATTCAGGCAGTCATTGTTGATTGGCTTTAACCAAGTTTAAAATATTGGCTATATCCCTTCATTATAGACCCCTTTACTGTTAGTAAACAAACGTGACGTCACTGGCATGCACGCGCATGCCTGACTCAGAAGCAACCATGGCGGACCATAGAGGAGTATCTGAGCGAATAGGGAAAGCTACATTCAAGAGCTCACGTTGAGCAACGGGGTTCGACTACCAGATCCTTATGCGATCACGGAGTGGCAGTACGACCGCAGAAAGTAGCCAGATTTACAGTGGACAGATATCCACTGTTATTTAGTCGAGAAGCCCAGCGTGGATACAGGAGAAAGTCCGCGCATACAAATCCATGGATACCTACCAGTTTGCCGTGTGTGGCCATGTACAGGAGGTAAAATACCACGATATTGATGGGGAGTTTTGCGTGTTGGCATCTGATGTTCTCCCCAGTCAAAGACAAGGCCACAAGACTTGTCCTTGGTCAGCATGCGGCAGGCAAGTACAGTCCTACACATTTCCTGTGTGGTCTTCATCAAGGCCATAGGGGACAGGCCCGCTCCACCCTCCAGCTCCAAAAAGACCGCCAGCTCTTTTTGGTATTCTACATTCTTATTTCTCCTCGCGCCGCCATCATTAGTCTCCGTAGTATCTTCCTTCCTACCGGCTTTTCCCAGTCGGCTTCTCCGCCGCGGCCTGGGGCCCCGTGGGGGCTGACATCGCGCCGTCTGCCCGGGGGTGAGCAAAGCTCGCAGGGAAAAGAGAAAGCGCCCCCCCCTCAGCCGGGATACCGGGAGGAGGTGAACTAACAGCCGAAAGGAGGGGAAAAGCCAAAATAATTTTAAAAGTTCAAAGAAAAAACGAAAAAAAGGACCAAAAACAGCCCTAGCGGAGCTCACCACACATACGACCATGTACAATGCTTGGGCTATCATCAACAAGCTACGTTCTGACCGCCAACTGCACTTGCGTTGTGGGGTAAGTAGCATACTACGACTTAATTCACGAGTCACAGATGTGATCTCAGTCATGTCAAATGCCATTTATGATGGTCATGTGAAAACTTATCACGCATTTTAACAAAGTTATTCGTGTTCGTTTACATGTGTCTGTCGTAGAGGTTACCCGGGTAATGTCTGTGAGCTTTGCGGTGTCCTGTGCTTGCTAGTTAATCAGCATGATTAAACACCATTGAACACCTGGGCAAATTACCCTAAACAAGCAGCAGGTGTTCACTTGTGTGTATGTCAGTTGAATGATAAGAACTATCATTTATTCCATCTGTTTCTCTTTATTTGAGTTCTTCTCTTCTATATCTTCGCTGGGGGTTTTATGGCAGCAGTGGCTTTTTTTGAGTCGGAACTGCGCGCGCATTCAGTGATGATGTAGCTTTGAAACTGGTCTATAGGCTTCAAAACAATGGATATTTGATCAATAATTACATTTATATTATATACATTTATATTATATACATTTATATTACGTAAGTTACACCAGCAGAGGGGTATTCCACGAACGTGGCTAAACTTAGCGGCGACTAAGTGCTAAGTTCTCGCTTGGCTGAGACACAACTTAGACAAAAGCCTGAACCCGTTCCACTAACGCATTTCAGCTGCGCCTCAGCAGAGCTAAGCTCAGTCTGGCCTAATCAGGCCGGGCCTCCGCGCGTGCACGGGGTAAATAAGAAGCCCTGTGATGTTAGTCCCAGCTGATATAATTTATGTGATGATAACAATAATTGTAGGTTAAATTCATTTCCATTTCTGTAATATGTTGCAAATATAAATGCGTGAAAACTTAACTCAACTTTGACATCAATAGGTCAATAGCGGGAATCAAACCCGGCCCGCCCATATGAGAGTCAAAGCACATAACCACTCAACCAAAGCCTTTCTCTGAGATACCTCTGGAATTGTTCTATATGTTAATGTCGTAATGACAGCGGTTCAAAAGCATATGTTTAGATTACCGGAGAATTGTCAAGAACCAAGAACGTAAGGTAATTTCTTTTTTTGCTGATATTGTTTTCGGACAACACAGAAACTCATGCGGGAGGTGTGCGGAACTGTTTGTTTGACACTCTGTTTACGTCAGGTACGTATTCTCTGCGACACGGCCTGACTAAGCCACAACTTTAGCCTGCCCGCGACCAGACTATCTGCTAAGACCATGTTGCCCCAGTAACTCAGCGGGAACTAAGTTTAGCGAGCGTCGTGGAACCGAACTCTCACTTAAACTAGCGCCAACTGACGAATAAAGCCGGGCTTTGCGCTTATTAGCTTTTGTGGAATACCCCTCAGGTCATATTTGATTGTTTGCAAACACCTAATGCTCAAAACATTTATTAAAAAACACTAAACAAAACAAAAAAAAACATAATACTAATCAATACAAACATTCTCAATACTTATTTTCAGTATTATTACCATCTGGGGAAATTAAATAAAGTACTAATATTCTAAGTCGAATATAGTCGAATATTGATATTATAGAATGGTACAGGACACAAGTTTAATGTACTAGTAGCACATCAGTATATGTACCTTGCTGTTTTCATCCACAGCCTTCTTCATGTTCTGCAGCAGGTGGTTGTTGGCGCCACCCTCCCTCTCGTTGATGTACACGATGCGGTCCAGATCAGGGAAGTTGCGGTTAAGATCCACCCCCTGTGCGTTACTGCGGCCCACAAACCAGTCTTTAATCTCTCCAGGCTAAACACAAGCAAGAATAAACAAAATAATGTAAAGTAAGTATGGAGGACATGGATACTTTTTATGTGCATGAACTACTAATATTGAAAAAAGTTATTAAACAGAAATATGAAACATAATGAAATGAAAACAATGAATGTTTTTCTATGCCCATAGAGAGAGAGAGAGAGAGAACTATACAATGCATTTGACTCTTCCCCAACTTATTTATTTTTATGTATTTACTTGAGAAAAGAGGGGACTGTGCATATTAATGAACATTTAGAAATTTAGCCTTATATAGCTAATTTCCATCTGCAGACCCCCTGATAACACACACTAATTACATAGATTATGTGCAGTTAGACAGGACATTTAACAACATTTAGCAACATGTTAAATAAGGCGTAGAGTGACAGACATTTTAAAATCATATTCCACTGTATTGCACATACCCCTATACTGCACTGAGTCATCCATTATTTCAAGTTTTGATCTAACAGACCTGTGCATGTTTTTTGTTTTTTTTATGCTTATTCCAAAGACATTACCATAACCCAAAACCAAGACAACTACTCTTGAAAAGCACAAGAGCTAGCAGTATCCCTTCATGCATACAGAGTTTGAATACTACGTGACAGAAAGTTGACATACGTTTACCTGTGAGGCAGCCTTCTCAAATCCGTCGGGGTTCATAGAGGGCATGAGGTGGATGCGTGTGCTGTGGATTAGGTCTATGATGGTGTCATTGCCCTGCTGGTACTGGTTACACAGGTACTGGGCCAGATAAATGAGCAGCTCCCGGCCCACTGCCTCATTACCGTGCATGTTGGCAATGTACTTGAACTCTGGCTCACCTGCAAAGACAGATAAGAGGAGATGTTAATATTATTTTAGAATGGTTTATGTTGATTCAAGTTGATTTCCTAGTGGTAAATCAACTTATCCAATACACATTATCCTAGTGGTAATGTGTAAGAGAAGATGCTCCACAGTAATGCATATGCTATCTCCATGGAGACAATCAGGTGTAAACAGGCCATGGTATAGCTCATCTGTGGAGACAGACAACTCACAGTAGTAGCCTGTTTTTAAAGATCTCACGACATGGTACTTCTTGATGCTTTTATATGGCGCCTTAATGGTTCCCTAATACTGTAAATGAATCCTTCTTCAAAATCAAGACTCAGTGCATGAGAAAGCCTCGTGAACACAGTCAGAGTCAAAAATATCTCTCTGAAACACTTTATTATGGGCGTTGTTGCTTGAATGCAAATAAGGAGGATAGAGACAGGCCAGTGCAGCGGGTGGGGTGGGGCCAAATGCGCCGCTGGTCCCTCGTTTTAGCGGTGCGGTGTGCGCTGGCTCCACTTCCGTGTGTGTAAGCGCGGAGGAAGATATGAGACGAGTTGCATTAAAAAAAACACATTTCCACAGAAAATAAAATTAAACCACTGCTGTTTCAGAGGTTCGGAGGCTCGGATAAAGGACATCCGAGCCTGGAAACACTCTCACGTGCCTCCAGGCAAATAAAAAAACGCATCTCGCATTGCGTAGCTCGTTTGCGGTCCAAACTCTCTTCCAGAGACGGTGGGGGGGTGGAACTGCATTTGCATTTTTCCACGAGTGTGACGTCAGAAATTTCCCTTGTTCAGAATCGCCCGTTTGGGCTGTCTTTTTTTTAAATGCGGAAAAGGATCGCAACTGCTCAGTTTACACATTTTGCAACTTTTAGCCATGGTCAAAAACCTCAGAAAGTGAAAATTTCATGCCATGGGACCTTTAAGGTATTACATTAAGGTATTACATTTAAAACAACTGTAATTAAGGCACAGATACATTTTAGGGCTGTGGGCCTTTAGTCCAGTAATAATTATTTTTAAATTATAAAGCTGTATATGAGACGACAGTAGAAACAAGAAATGAGTAAGGACTGTATTTTCTGGTATGGAAAAAAGAAAGAGAGAGAGTTGTTTTTGCGTGAACTTCCTTGCTGGTGTGAGTGCAGTTTGGGTCAGACACAGAGGGATATGTAATAGTTTTGAGAGCTTTTGCCATCCTGTCTTTTTAGTCAACTAATTGATCACCAAGACATGTTTTTAGCTTTAGTCAACTACAGCCCTAATAAATTTAATGCCATACTGTGGAACATTCCAGGCAAAGCAACATCATAACACCTCACTGGGAGCAAGCACCAGTTACATAATGAAATAATGTACTGTAAACTTGAAGGCTAATAAATCATACAGAGTAAAATGCCCAACTATGACAGTCATTCACAAACAAATTCCCAAATTAACTGTAAATTTGTCAAAAGATCAGGTTACACTTGTTGCCATGGAAACAAATTTCTCTCTTCCTGCTGCTGAGATCACAGATAAGACTTTTTGATTGTCTCCTCTGATGACCCTGTGCACCCTGCAGTCACAAACATAAACCTTCCACCAAAGAAGAAACTGGACAAGGTCATCAGGAAGTCCAGCTCAGTCCTGGGCTGTCCTCTGGACTCAGTGCAGGAGGTGGGGGACAAGAGGGTCCTGGCTAAACTCATGTCTATGCTGGACCATGAGTGTCACCCCCTGCAGGACGCTCTGTCTGCTCTAGAGAGCAGCATCAGTGACAGACTGATTCACCCTCGCTGTGTTAAAGAGAGATTTCGCAGATCTTTCCTTCCTGCTGCTGTCAGACTGTACAATGATCAATGCTAGTCATGTTCATCTCCATAGCAACCATGTGCCATCTCCATAGTAATAATTACAATGTGCAATATTATTTAAAGTCACTTTACCTGCTACTTATTTATGTAACAACCACTGTCCATCACTGCACTGTACACAATCATCTGAGTCACTTTACTGTAGTGATATTATATATTACTGAACTGGAGTCACTTTAACTGCTGTTTGTTCACTGCTCAGAATCAGAAGACATGTCAGAAGACATTTATTGTGCAACATTCCTGTGCCTTTTAACCTTACAGTGTTGTGTTTTTTAGTTGATTGTACATACTTATTAGGGGCCACGCACCGTAGGTGCTAGGCACCCTATAGTGTTTGTACTAGGAATGCAAATTATCGGTTAATTCATTAACTGATAGTTGATTGACCTTATCGATCGATTAACGATTAACTGATAAGCGGCGTTTTTCACCTGAATTTTAGTGTTTCAATAGGGTCTTTAAGAATATAAGCTATAGTATACATAACACTGAGTCAAAAATATATCATAGTATTATTATATTGTATATTCCTCAATTAATTATTCCTTAGTAAAAAGCAGACAAATGTATTGATGCTGAATAACAAAATACAGTAATCCCTCGCTCTATCCAATTTTTTTTTTTATAGTGTAACATTTTTTTATAGTGTAACATTGTGTTCTGTCCTGATTGGCTAAGAGACTAGACCAGGACTGAACGTGGACTGGACCAGGTCTGAACCAGGTCTGGACCTGGACTGGACCTGGACTGGACCGGGACTCGACCGGGTCTAGACCTGGACTAGACCAGGATTAAACCACCGCTGCGGCGAAACCAGCAGCAGCGGCACGCATTCCGGGTTCGATCTCGCCTCGCGCTTACACCGGGGCTGCTGAGCAGTGCCGTTGGCGCCTGCGGTCGGCTGTGAGTCGAGCTTGGTGCAGCGCGGTTGCCTTGTTTTGGGTGCGCGTGTCCGCGTGTCCGCGGTTAGCGGTTAATTACAATTAATGCATTTTGATCGACCAACGTCTTAATCGACAATTAACCGTTAATCGATTAATTGTTGACATCCCTAGTTTGTACTGCGTTGCCTAGCGACGTTGCCTAGCAACCCTTTGATCTTTCCTTTGATGTGTCTGGTCCCCTGATTCTTCTTATTATTTTATATTCTTTTCACCATGGGAGTCTATGGCAACCCATAGAACCGTCTGGTAAAAAGTTGTGAAATTTTGCATGCACATTCCAGCCAGTCTCCTCATTACCCACAGCGATTTATAGGCCCCCAGCCCCAACCGTCTAGTGCCACAAGCAGGTCAAAATTGCAGGAATTTTCAGGGATTGCCTCGCAACGCACCTAGCAACCGATCTGTCTTTGATGTGTCTTTGATCTGTTAAACCTTGTTAGACCCTGTTAAACCCTGTCAGACCCTGTTAGACCCTGTCAGACTCTGTCAGACCCTGTTAGACCCTGTCAGACTCTGTTAGACCCTGTCAGACTCTGTTAGATCCTGTCAGACTCTGTTAGATCCTGTCAGACCTTGTTAGACCCTGTGAAACCTTGTTAGACCCTGTTAAACCTTGTTTCTGAGTCTGACAGGGTCTAACTACCCTGTTAGACACCCTATCAGACTCTGTTAGACCCTGTCAGACCCTGTTAAACCCTGTCAGACTCTATCTAAACCCCATCACCTGCAACAAGGTTATTATAGTTTATGAAAACTGTCAGACTCTATTAGACCCTGTCAGACTCTGTTAGACCCTGTCAGACTCTGTTAGACCCTGTCAGACCCTCTTAGACCCTGTTAGACCCTGTCAGACTCTGTTAGACCCTGTCAGACTCTGTTAGACCCTGTCAGACTCTGTTAGATCCTGTCAGACCTTGTTAGACCCTGTGAAACCTTGTTAGACCCTGTTACAATATTAAAGTTATCCTGTACGGTGTGGTCTGCTGGAGCAGCAGCATCACAGAGAGGGAGAAGAAGAGGCTGGATAAGGTCATCAAGAAGTCCAGCTCTGTCCTGGGCTGTCCTCTGGACTCAGTGCAGAAGGTGGGGGACAAGAGGGTCCTGGCTAAGGTCACCTCTATGCTGGACCATGAGTCTCACCCCCTGCAGGATGCTCTGTCTGCTCTGGAGAGCAGCATCAGTGACAGACTGATTCACCCTCGCTGTGTGAAGGAGAGGTTTCGCAGGTCTTTCCTTCCTGCTGCTGTCAGACTGTACAACGAACACTGTTAACATGTCATTCAACTTATTTGCACTACAATATTCAATTAAAGCCGCAAGCGGCGTTGGTCGGGACCTCGCACCTGCGTTTGTTCGTCTTACTGAGACGCACAGCCATACCAAATTTCGTGTGCCTGGCACAATTATCTCACTTCCTGTTGGGCGTGGCCATGACATTGTAGATACCCTGTCAGACTCTGTTAGACCCTGTCAGACCCTGTCAGACCCTGTCAGACTCTGTTAGACCCTGTCAGACCCTGCATGTGGCCTCCATGCTGAGGCCTACATGAACCTTCGATGCTTGTCCCCACATTGCTGCTTGCAGCTATATCAGACCAAAGGTACAAAGATCAATGTACCTTTGATCAGGGTGTTGCCTAGCAACAAATACCTCCCATTCATAACTCATCACTCCCATTCAATAAATACCTAACTTTATTGATCCGCCGTGTCGTCATATTACCGCCTATTTGAAAATCCTTCGCAATTTAACATCTCCAACGTCTTAAGATTATGCTTACCAAAATTTATGCCCATCTGAGGTACGGTCTAGGAGACCCCCCACTGGGAGTCCCCCAGTGGGGGGTCTCCCAGGGACCCCCAGGTCCCCCAGGGACGAGACTTTGTGTGGTCGTACTGGCAGCACTTTGTGATGCCCGTGCAAAGTTTTGTTTGTTTTGAAGCATGGGAACATGCTCAAAATTGCCCCAGCGTGTATGAACAAGAATAATAATACGGAAACAAAGCAACAACAATAGGGACCTTCGTCCCCCTTCGGGCTCGGTCCCTAACTATAATCCAGAGTCTATTTTTAGGTCTAGGTTTAAATTATCCTAGGCCATTATTTATTTATTTATTATATTGTTCTGTTGCATGTTACTTTTTCGTGCTGTTCTTGATCTGTGCGTTCAACACTGGAATTTGCCCACTGTGGGACTAATAAAGGCATATCTTATCTTATCTTATCTTAAACCTTGTTTCTGAGTCTGACAGGGTCTAACTACCCTGTTAGACACCCTATCAGACTGTTAGACCCTGTCAGACCCTGTTAAACCCTGTTAGACCCTGTTAAACCCTGTCAGACTCTATCTAAACCCCAGCACCTGCAACAAGGTTATTATAGTTTATGAAAACTGTCAGACTCTGTTAGACCCTGTCAGACCCTGTTAGACCCTGTCAGATTCTGTTAGACCCTGTCAGACCCTGTTAGACCCTGTCAGACTCTGTTAGACCCTGTCAGACCCTGTTAGACCCTGTTAAACCTTGTTAGACCCTGTTAAACCCTCTTTCTGAGTCTGACAGGGTCTAACTACCCTGTTAGACCCTGTCAGACTCTGTTAGACCCTGTCAGACCCTGCATGCGGCCTACATGCTGAGGCCTACATGCACCTTCGGTGCTTGGCCCCACATTGCTGCTTGCAGCTATATTTATTATTATTATTTATCTTAATTTTGATGCATGCTCATATTTTCCTACTGTTTCTGAAACTTGCATTGTGACACCGCAATTTCCCCATTGTGGGACAAATAAAGGATTATCTTATGTTGTCTTATCTTAAAGTACACAGCTCCATTTGGCCTCATAACAACCAGAACGCAGATAATTAGTGAATTAAGTCACCTTTTGTTCCCTTTTAAAACTACTCTGCTGGACTGGACTAAAGAGGCAATTAAACCCTGAAGCTGAGGTTAGCTAATGCTCTCATTATTTTACATTTTACAGAACCTTAACTCATTTTCATTCACATTGTCAGATTACCAGACATTTATTATCTGATAATCTTTATCAAATCTATTTTTCTACTTTATAATGTATGAAATGTTTGTCGTATGGACTAAAAAGTACATTATGGGTTGTTATGAATAAGATATTGTTCCTTCTAAAATGAAAAATGCAAAATGTACTGATGTTTTATGGCAAACAGTTTGGATTGCATAAGCAAATACTGTACTGTATTTTTCCTTTTTTCTGTATTTTAACACATGCACCATCTGTTCCCTGTTACAATTAGCTATGCATACTTATTATTATCCACAAATGAAAGGCTTGATGCGGACACAGATGCAGACCTGAAATTATACCATAAGAGAACATGAATGCCCATTTGATCTTACCACATAGTCATAACACATATATTTGTAAGAAGCAATGCACTTCAAAGAAATGGTGGAAGAAGTATTTCAATTTTGTGAAAGTACAGATAACAGGGCAAAAAATACTCAAGTAAAAATCTACTTAAAGGAAAAGTAACGTTTTTTTTTACAATTTGAGCCTTATTTCGGTAATAAAACAAGTTGTTTTACTCACCCATAGCAGTTTGGTGTCATATGGAGCACTTCCAGAGATGTTTTAGATTTGCGGTTAGCCTAGCGCAACTTCTAGCCATAGCTCGGGGCATATAATATATTCCCCAAGCATGTAATATGCCCCGTGCGGGCTCCAAATAGCACAAACTTTAGCACTTTTCAAATCATAGAAGCCCGATATCTTAGTCTACGATTTCGTTTGATGCAAAAATGGCCTGTAATCCGAGATTTATCCATAGTTTACAGCTTTGCGTTTCATGTTTGGGTCCCAGGAGCTGAGAGCACAGTCCGCACATGCGCACTGGCCTCCTCATCTACTCGAAACTATGGCTAAATCTCGGATTACAGGCCACTTTTGCTTCAAACAAAATCGTAGACAAAGATATCGGGCTTCTATGATTTGAAAAGTGCTAAAGTTTGTGTTATTTTAAGACCGCAAAGTAATGCCCCGAGCACTCAAGTTAACGGATACGCTACAACATAACTTCTACGAAACTGCTCAAAATGACACCAAAGTGCTATGGGTGAGTAAAACTACTTGTTTTGTTGCCGACAGAAAGGCTCAGATTGTAAAAAAAACGTTACTTTTCCTTTAAGTAAAAATACCCATTTAAAGATGTTTCAGCAGGTCTCAACCTATATTAAAAAATAGTACAAATACCTGCTCTCAAGTGTAGTGAAGTAAAAGTAAAATGTATCCACTGTAAAATGTACTTAGAGCAAAAAAACATATACCTAAAATTTATACTTAAATACAGTACAGTACTTTAAGAAGTTGAAATAAGACTAATCTAAAGAAAAGAAAATTTAATTTAAATAAAAATCGTTCCTGACCCCTAGACTGTAATATAATATAGTAATATGTAATACAGGACAAAAGTTGTAAAACTTTAATTTATTTTCAAGGCACTTCAACATGTCTGCACAAAGCCAAAATAGCAAACCAATTTAACCAGAATATCCTCTTTGTAGAAAAAATAGAAAAAATGCAGTTGCATTTGTAACTGCAGTTTAGACCTTTACAAATATGTCTGAAATGCACTGGATTCTTAGTTTAACAGTTCAGATTTCAGTCTTCTCTCAAATATCTGTACTCCTAGCTGGAGCTCAATACAAATTTCGGAGTTACTGGCGATAGCTCCCAAAATCCCCAAGCATTTCAACAGTAGGCAATAGTAGCATCCACACTTCTAACAGCACACATCTGGGAGGCCAGTTATTTTAAAAACAGCCTTGTGTGAGTTGTGCCTAATGATTTCAAGACTACAATTAAGTCTTGCCTCAGGGCAAAGGTTGTTTTTTTTTACAGGCTGACGATGCTGTCAAACGCTCCCTCCGTTCCACACACACTTTAACGTATACTGCATGTACTGGTGACTGAAGCTATAGCACAGTTGCTCAGTACCAGGAGACCCCCAACCCCCATCACAGTTACAACGAGCCTGTTTTCATGTTAATACGGAAGCTCCTTTGAAAACTTTAAATGTGGCTTTGACTACATAAGGTTTTTATAACTCAAAACAATTTACATCACTTCACCCCATCACACGCACATTCACTGGAGGCAAGACCAGTCAAGTGTCTTGCACAGAACAACAGTATATATCTAAGTTTAAGTATGCCCGTAAATCTGAAGCTTCTACCAATGATGTTCATGTGGGGAGCAGAAATCACACCTGCAGCCTTCAGATCAGTGAACACCCTGTTAACTATTTTGAGTAGATTTTTAAACTTGTACTCCTAACTGATAAAATTCTAACCTTGTAATTAGTTACATTTTAGTACAGCACAGGTCCCAATTGTCCGAATCCACAGCTGTCTTTGCTCCTTTATAACCCTAAAAACACATATAACAGCTCTGCATTGCCCGCTCTGATTGGACAGAGCTCAAACAATATGCAGATTGTGGTTTGAAACAACTAAATTCAGCTTTAAAGGGACAGTGTGTAAGATTTTTACCCGTTAATTACTGAAATTGAAGATACCCATTCAAAAATACATTGTTTTCCAAGCCTTTTCACTTCCATCATGAAATCAAAGTATTCTTTTGGACTTAGATATAGTCACATAAAAGGGGGATCTTCCCCATGCAGAGGCAGCCATTTTGAATACGAGAGCCGCAGAAGGACATTTGGGCTCCGCCTTCGCCTTCGGCAAGGCTCGTGGTTTTGGGTAAACAACACAAGCATGCTGCCGGATCAGACGTCGTAATGGATCTAACACGTGTTTTGGACTAAATTGTTTTACTGGATTTTATTCGCTGGATCTTTACGGACAAATTGAGAGCAAGTTTATGGTGAAATACAGAGTTTGACCTGTGGAAAGCATTCTAAGGTAAGCTAACCTCGTTTTGTGCTTTTCCGTATAAAAGCCCCATGTGCTCGGGGAGTGATTGTTGTGCAGGGAAATGAATTGCATAGTCAAAAAGAGGAGACTGTAAGGTTTCATTTGATGTGTAGAGTGTCATGGTACATGATCGGGAATGTGTGTTTTCATGAGAAAAAAAAAAAAAAACGAGGCCGCGCAGCGCGCGGGTCCCTCGAGGTCTGCCATAGCTAAAACAGAAAGTGCAATAGCACCATCCACCTATGTGCAACGAATCCTACACACTGGGGCTTTAAACTTTTTACTGATTAACCGGTTTATATAAATTACAGAGCTAAAATGCAGCAAAAAAAAAAACTGTTCAAAGGTAATTAGTATGTATCTAGTATGTAGCACATGTGGTCCGATAAAGAGGCTTCAGAGAGTATGTGTTATGGCGGCACGGTAGCTGAGTGGTTCACAGCAAGAAGGTTCCGGGTTCGATCCCCGGGTCGCCCGAGCCTTTCTGTGTGGAGTTTGCATGTTCTCCCCGTGTCTGGGTGGGTTTCCTCCGGGCACTCCGGTTTCCCCCACCAACCCAAAACATGCACCATAGGTACTCCAGCTTAGGTCCTGACCAAGCCGAAGCAAGAAGATCATGGAGATGGTCCCCGGGCGCCCTAATGTGTGCTGCCCACTGCTCCTAATATATAATATATATATATAGGATGGGTTAAAATGCAGAGAAGAATTTCTCCAGTGTGAGATCAATAAAGTTCACTTCTTCTTCTTCTTATTTCAGTGTATTGCTGTATGCAGTGCATTGAAACACAAGAAACACATCTTTTCTGTTGTAGCTGTTTTTTGTTTTGTTTTTTCTGTTATAGCTGTCGTGGAGAGCGGACGCTTGCTCTGTCTGGTGTTTTTATTTCTCTCATCTCGTCTCTTTTCTCCTGTTTGGAACAGATTTTCAAAATCCTAAATTATGGAATTGATAAGCTGGTCCCTCAACCCAATTGGCACACTTTTTTCGTGGAGGAGCGCCAGTCCGGAGAGCCGGACAGTCCCGACGGAACTCGCTGCCGGATACACGAGGGACGCGCTGTGTACCTGGCACCGCTGTTCCTAGAGGACGTGGGGCGATTTACTATTGGAATTTTAATGGCAGGACATCTGAATTGGCCTGGGGGATGTTTTCTGACCCATCTGAGATTGGAATGCCGGCAGCAGATAAAGAGTCCCCAGGCTGTGTCACTGTGGCTGTCATTTTACACCACAGTGGAGCTGCTGAAGACCAGAGAAGGACTACATCAGAAGAAGACACAGATTGAGGACTGTACCATCTCCAATCTGTAGAAATCCTCCTGGCACTCGGATACCATCACGGATAATGCTTGTGGAACTGCGCGGAACAGCGGCTCAGTCCGCATCCATTCATACGTGCCAGCAGGGAGAACTGGAGTCGCACAGCCCTGCTTGGTGGCATGAAGTTGGGGGGCCTGGCAGAAACCAGGGTTCTGGCTAATTGTCTGTTCGCCTGGGTTCTAAAAATGTATCGATTATGTTAAATTATTCCCCCCTTCGGTGTAAATAATTCTCCTGAAAATCGGATTCAACTGGACTCTCTTTGTTTTGACTCTGCATCTTCTGCACAACACTCCCAAGGTCATAGCTGCGGCTTTATCACAGCACACTATAAACAAAGGACATTCCAATTCGGCTCACTTTGACATGTATTATGTAAACACTCTGCCCTGTCTATTTGGTAATGTTCGCCTCTGCTTCAGTTTTCAATCAATTTCATCAATTTTTCTGACTGCTCGCACATGCGCACGGCCCCTCCCCTGGTCGTCTCTATCGCTGTCTCTGCTTGACCAGGGGGAAACGAAATTTTGATTCACTATGTGTCATGTACATAATGTTTTTTTGACAATAAAGCAAACTATGAACTATAAACTATGACCACACTATTCACATCCAGGCACATTTTACAGTTAGGACCTACGAGGTCCCCCCGAGTTGCCGTCATCTGCCTGTGCGCATCCCCATCTTATGTCCTGTCTAAAATCTTATTTGTTTCTTGTGCACATTAAATATAAAACAAAATATACAACTCTTATACAAAATAATGAAAAATATGAGGTGAGTGGTGCTTTCTAATCTATTACCATTCTATTACAGCATTCTTCAATGTGCCTGTCTATTGTCTATTGGTCTCACAAGTATTTTGAGTAGTATTTGTGTGTGCAATTTTTACTTTTACTATAGTATAAGTATAATTTTGGCAGCAGTACTAGAGTTTTTAGTCATGTAAGCGTATTTCACTTCACTACAAATTTGCAGTACTGTCTCCATCACTGGACTTTTGTGAAATGTATGAAAATATGAACATGGACTTAAGCCCCTTGAACTATGACAATATCATTGTATTAAATACAATTAATAATTCCAATCACTATGTCCTACTGTATTCCGAATGCTTAGAGTACTTTTACATTGGGTTGCATCATACCATAGGATTAAAACATCTATATGTGGCCATACCTGCTTGTCAAATCCTGATCTCGTCAGATCTCAGAAGCTAACCAAGGCAGGGCCTGGTTAGTACTTGGATGGGAGACCACTGGGAATTCCAGGTGCCACAGTGGGGCGCCAGTCACAAAAAACTGTTGTTGTGTCCTTAGGCAAAACACTTCATCCACATTGCCTAGTATGAAAGTGGTGTGTGCATGAGTGTTGGAGGTGGTCGGAGGGGCCGATGGCGCAGATTGGCAGCCTCGCTTCCGTCAGTCTGCCCCAGGACAGCTGCGGCTACAAAAAGTAGTTTACCACCACCAAGTGTGGAATGAATGAACAATGAACTGTAAAGTGCTCTGGGTGTCATGAAAGGTGCTATATAAATGCTATGAATTATTATTATTATTTAATCCTAGTTGTGTTTGTGTCACCATTTGATATACTACATTTATTTATCACTGATTACAGATTGCACTCACCACAAGAGAGGTGTTTTCTGTGTTTTCTACAGTATATACCTATACCATAATGTACTCTATTCTGTTGATTTTATAACTGTATTTTTAAGGTCACCAGATGAAACAGTACCTATCTAATATAGTTTCTCAAAAAGAGTATTCTGAATAAGTATTTTCAGTGCATTTATTTAGTTACTTCCTGACACAATGTAACAAAATACTAACTGACAGACTGAAGATGCAGTAGACTACGTATATTAGCCACCTGACCCTTTGACTTTATTGATCCATAATCCATGAATCTATAAATACTGACTTAATAAGTGATTAAGCCATGATAATAACAACATAGAGAGACTGTTATTCAAAAACATATCCAGTTTAAATCAGTGCAACGTCTCCCTGTGTGTAATGTACCGGTGAGCATCCTCTATCTTTGACGAAAAGCACCGCATCATCTCACCTTTTGTTCGCATTCGTCACCACGGTGACACATAATCAATAAGGTATACACGGCAACCACGTCATAATGGGTAAATGCACCAGAGGAGCACATCTTTGTCGCCGTGGAGACCGTGAGAGGGCAGGTCCGTGGGACTCAGGTTAGGTAAAAACATGTTCTGTTTCTGTCTATAATAGGTGAAAGGAGCTTAATGAAATGGAAAACAAATGAAAACAAAGCTTAAAGGTGCATTACGTAACTCTTCTGGTGGAGGGTCTATCAAATCTCTGTGGGGATGTTAATGCTTTGTCTGGAATGTTTCATAGTATTAAGTCTAAGAACACCTCTAATTGAATAAATATGGCAGAGTTGTTTAATGTCATATTGTGGAACAGTCCAGGCAGAGCAGTGACATATCCATAGAAACAAGCAGGTGACGGTGTAGCAAAAAGTTACATAGTACACCTTTAAAGAAGTCTTTTTAAAATTATTTTAGATTTAGATTGTGTTACTTTGAAATGACAACATTCTATAATCTATGAGGGTTGTGTAAAAATATCAAAATATAAATATATTCTGATACTAAATTTGGTGTTACAGCATTATTGTGGGCTGCTATTGTGACCGCGTTATATTTGTATTGCTTATTTAGTGGAAGGACACTTGTTCATGCTATACACTCGGCATAGTCACTGTTTTGATGATTAAAATAGATGTACTGCAGTGTTTTGACAAAGAAATTGTTGGTAAAATGTATTTGTAATATATTGCTGTTTTTAAAGAAGCAGAGTATCATGTGAAATCAATTTTGCATGTGTGATATTATCACTGTATTACTCACAATACGATATTATCACGATATTATTGTGATAATATCGTATTGTGAGCCATGTATTGTGTATCATATCGAATTGTGAGGGACGATGTGATTCCCAACCTTAGAATTTATATAGTTTAAGATTAAAGTGCAAATGACAGATTTTTTTTGTGTTTACAATTACAATTTACAATTTTACTTCCTGGTCTTACATGGACAGCAGATTTTTCCTTAATGGTTACTTAGCAACCATAGAGGATAGAACATGTCTAAAATGCACAATAGTTATGACTAGACTAATAAAAATAAAACACCCAATGGATATTTAGACTTTCAGATTATTGTGTTTCCTGCATGTAAATAGTCTCTGTGGATTTGGATAGAATTTTCAATGTTGATGACATAGAGGTATTCCATTTTAGAACTCACCACTACTTCCTGTATTTTTGTACTTTTCTTGGCATTTTTTTCCACAAACTGCCACTTAACTGTAAAACTATGACAAATATTTACCACAAGTACAATCCCACTAAACCAAGTAATGATTAGAAAAACATGAAAACCTGTCACGATGTACTTTAAGATGGAGGACAGGTTACAATTCTATGTCAGAATTTGCTCAGATTACAGATATGTTGACTTGGTTTATGGTTAATATCCAAACGAAACAAAAATTCACACAAAGTTCACATCTTCTCTAAATAAACAAAAGTGAAATTATTTCTTCAAAATAGAAAGTGGTGCCATTATTCAACCCCAAAGATGTGATTGGTGTCAGTTGAAAAAACTATAAGATGTAAGATTAATATGGCAAGTTTGTGGAGCTATTGTTAAACAAATAATGATGAGGTGCAGCTTTTGTGGATGATAAGTTTGAATATTTCTTTCAAAAACAACAATGTCTTCAGGCCCGGATTTAGACTCCACAGATTGGGGATGGGGCATTTCAAAATTTTGGTGGGGCATAGTGTGGAGTTTCATGTGGAACATTTTTCTTCTAATGCAGGGGTTCTTCTTAACCTTTTTGATGCCCAGTTTTCCCAGTGCATAGTGACTTGGGGCCCATTAAGTATTAACAGTGTATTAGAGGTGGAGGGAGAGGTTGTGAACATATGGGGCTTAGCCCAGAGGGGGATAGGGGTGTGGGGGTCCACCCCAAGAAAATTTGGGATTTCTTAGATGCAATTTCCAGCATTCTAGTCCATTTTACCGGGGCCAGTCCCGCTGCATTCCTCTCTGCTCCAAACCCTGGCGGAGTGACAGAAAGAACCGAGTCCCGAGCTCACAAATCCTGCACCACCGCTGTGCTCCTTTTGGTCTCTGCTCCGACACACCGCCTCCTTCCCGAGGCGTGGAGGCTGGGGCACGACACGCTTCGTAAATATCTCCCTTTTAGCGAATAATGTCCAGTTCTTGCTTTAAAACCTGCAATATCGGTCTCGGGTTGCGCTGGAGCGATGGTGAGGTGACGTCTCTCGCCAAATTACGCATTTTAAGTGGATTTATATGCCGCAGACGAGACGCTAAAGCGAATACATATAACATGATCCGAGTCGGATTCGATGATAAAACTGAGATTATAATCGATAAATCTTGGTTTTGGAGCACGCTGCGAGGTGGAGGGAGCCTGACCAACATTCCAGCGGATGCCCAATCAACTTTGTGTTGCACCCAGGGACCGTGGACTCTCGGAGCAATTATCTATGCAGTAAATACCCCGATACGACTGCGCTGGCGATGATTTCAAATCTTCCGTGATTGAAGCGCCATTGTTCGGGCCTGAAACATGAACAGGAACTACGCTCGGCCTTTGCTTCGCTCGCATCTTTTTTCTTTTTTACTGTAGAGATATGCAACCTGACTGATTCACCGGACTCTATACTTACTGTCCTACTGGCGAATCAGACGAAATTTTGCCGGAGCAAACAAGAAAATGTGATTGGCAGGTTGAAATTACATCTAATACAGTTGACCAATTGGGTGGGCAGGAGAACATTTTGGGTGGGCATTGCCCACCCCTGCCCACTTTTAGATCCGGCCTCAACTGTCTTCCCCATAGAGTTATCTTTGCCTGGTTTACGCCTGATATCACATATATATCACAAGTGATATATGGTCTGGGAGCCACCTTCGAAATATCTCGTAGCGGAGGTGTGGTTTACGATCGCCAACGGCCGTTTATTGGGCGTTACGAATGTCTATCATTTGGAGTATACGTAGCCCATAGCCAATCATGTCAGTTGTCAGTTCAAACTACAAGCTTCCGTTTGTCACGTAGTACATGTCACCGTCTTGCCACCCCTCCCCGCTCTCTGATTGGCTCCCAGAATCGGGAGAGCTCGCTTGCCATAGTTGCCAGGCTGTCTTTCAGATCAAAACGAACGAAAAAAGCCTGGGATTTCCCAGGTTAAGAGTTACCTGGGCCTGTCATCTCCATCTGAAATTATGAGCCTTTTAAACCAGTGCAAAACAAAGAGTCATAAAAGATAGATATAAATATGTAATATCTATCAAGACAAACAAATGAAGTCACCAGGGCCAGGTCAAATTACAAGTCACAGTACAAATGCATGTTCTTCAATATATTTTTTCCCCTCAGGGTGTGATGCTAACTGTAAGCACTCCTCTGTCTGAGGCAATGTTAAGACATTAATCTGAGCTTTATTTTAACACAATCTGACAATAAAGAGCCGGCTTAGATGGAACTACACCATGTGAGCGGATTTGTGCTGTTAAATAAGTGCCTCTCATACAGATACATACATAATCACAAGCTAGTTAGCATTAGCCAACAAGTTTTCTTTCATTTTTGTGTGGAAAATCAAACACCTAAACAGGATCGTGAACGCTCGTATTTATCACAGACTCCTGAAAATGTTTTGTTTAAATTCATTTTTCAGATAAAAATGTATTTGGCTGTGTTTGCTAATGTGTGAATTGTGTCTCCATGGTAACTGGAGAGCATTCAGCCAATATGCATACATGTAAAACACCCCCTGTGTGATGAAACAGACAAAGAAAACAGATTGTTTGTGTTGCCTTTTTTGCCAACAAGCTTTCCAATGGCAATCAGCTTAAATTACAGAAGTCTAACTCATCTATTTGGTTTAATTAAGAAAATCCCCCCCTTAGTGACAACCATCACCAATTATAACATTTTCTCATTTCATTTAATTACTATGTACAACTACACCTCCACAAGAAGGCTCTAATTAGAACTTTGGCACATCCCCTACTGAGCTTGCAAACTGTCAGAATTAAGAAAAAGTTTGAATCTTGTTAAACAAAACCTAACAACAAAACATCATGGGGTGTCATGAGATTCGTCAAAAGCAGTCTGAAGTTTTACACTAAATTAAAAATCGAGCCAGGTGAGGTGACATGTTTACAAAGGATGAAGAGTGGTGATGAGAGGAGCAGGCAGACAGAGAGACGGAGGACAGCACAGCATGTCCTGGAAGTGATGAGGGATAGAGGGGGCCTTGATAGGGAAAGACAGAGGAGAGAGGGGAAGAAAGGATAGAGAACGGGAGGAGAGAGAGTTGGATTGAGATGAGAGAGGGATTGGTAAAACTGTGAGAAAGATAAAAGAGAGAAGGAAAGAGGGACAAACACAGAGAGAAAGGGAGAAAGAGAGAGAGAGAGAGAAAGAGGGTGGGAGGAGACACAGGAAAAAGATGAGAGAATAGAGATTGAGAGAAAGAGAGATGGAGTAAATAAGGGTAGGGAAAAAGGGGAGGGTGAGATATAGAGGGAATGAGAATCGAAGAAACAGAAAAACAGGGAAAGAGAGGGAAGGGAAAAGAGTGGAAAGAGAAGGAGAGCTGGAGATAGAGAAGATACAGATGAAGAAAGGAAAAGTGATACATTGAAGGTAGAGAGAGAGACATAGGGAGGCAGAAAAGGGCAAAAATAAAAAAGGGGAAGAGATAAATAGATGGCCAGAGAGAGAGAGAAAGAAGGAGAGAGAGAGAAAGGAGGGAGAGAGAGAGAAATAAGGATGAAGAGAGAAAAAGAATGAGAAAAAGAGAAAGATACAAAGAAGTAGGGAGAGAGAGAGTAGGTGTTTCATGTATAATAAATGACCCCTGGCCGGTGCCCTCACCTCCTAGTCCCTTGACTGTGTCTCCTTGCATCCTCATTCCTAGCCTGTTCCTCAGCTGGTTTTGGTATCAGTGCAGACGGATTCTCCACTACTTCTCTTAACTCTAATGATTTCAACAGACAAAAAGCTGCTGGTCAATTTCAGTATCACCTTTCATGTGAATTATGGACTTGCATTTTAAAATTATCCCATAAATTCTATACGCCCTGGTTACAGCTCATGTCCACATGATAGACACCATTTCTTGCGTGTATGTGAGGCTACTTATTGGAGAAGAAAACAGAAAAGCCGCAAGATATCACAGGCATCTTACATAATCTGTGAAAAATATTAACGGTGTTTGAACAGCTATTGCTACGCTGCATTGAAGCTAACCACAAAAAGGGACACATGATATTAGCTTGCAATACTAACTTGCTTTTTATATTGCATAGAAACGTTTAGATTGCGTTTGCAAAGAAAGGAATACAATGACGTTGGAGTGAAAGCATATCGATGTTAGGATCCAAAAGGGAATACAAAATACTTTGTCAATGGGGGAATACACAAACAATATAATTGCATTAGCATAATAGAATGTATATCAAATGCTTGCCTATATTTGCATTTTATATTGCTCTCATTGCTATCTATGCAATATTTGCACTATTGCCAATATTGCACTAGTTAACAACTGAAAACAAAATATTACAGCACTGGTGAGGCATGGGACATAGCAATCTGGAGATTTCTAGAGGCTTGCTACCCAGATAGGGACTCTTTTTTTCAATTTTTGTTTGTCTGGTCTCTTAGCATACAAGCTTTCATGTCCACTGTCCACTCTGCACTGTAAGATGTTTTACTGTTTAATTTAATCAACCATAGACTTCAAAGATTGTTTTCTCAAAATGCATTTTTCTCCTAAAGGGACATAAGGATCACAAATGATAAAACATTTTTTAAATTTTGGCCATTTTACACATAATGTGGTTTATTTAAATTGCAATTGTAAAAACTGTATTGTAAACAACAGATGGAGTAAATGTAAGATTTTTTTCCTAATCATCTGCAGTGTCTCACCATATTAAGGCTAAAATGAGTATTGAACTTTGGACCTTTTCAAGATGGTTTTAAATGCTCTATATTAGTACCTGATCATTTTAAAGATGTGTTGTCCATTCAGTTCAATTGCTTTTATAACCATTGTGATATACCGTAAGTTAAATTAGAATGAGTCGAGTCTCACTTGAAATCTACTTCTTACTTGTTTCAGTTTTGTCAACCAGGTTAGGAGGGATGGTGTGCGTGTCTAGTGCAGATTACATACTTCCTTTATGCACAGATAATGCCAATGTCTACTGAAAACTCCAACTCCAATTTTACACTTCTATAGACAAAGCCCAAGCCTCAATATAGAGTTACAACATGTGTAAATGCTTCCAGACATGCACCACAGCAGATACAGTGAGAGAGAGAGAGACTAGTCAAATATAAGACAGCTGTGCAACGTAAACATGCTCTCCGTTAAGTCATCTTTTCTTTCAATACAGGTTTAAGGCTTACAGTATGTGGATGTTATAGCTTAGACAGATGTTTGAAAGTATGATTTTGAAATAGAGTGACAAATACTCATGTCAAACAACTAAGCCAAGTAAAATAAAATATACTGGGGGAAAAAATGTGTTTGTTAAATAATGCAATATAGATTTGGTAACTTATTGTAACTGAATAAAGCCAGAACATTATCCTATACAAGTTAAAAGGAAATACAGAATATAATGTAGGCTTCAATTTAGTAATTTTTTCAATAGTATTTTTGTACCACCAAACAAAAACAAGTGTAGTGCCAAAAACAAACGTATATTGATATATGTCAAATTATATTATCTTAATTTATGCAATATTACTGCAGATTTTCTGATTAAAATAGATAAATCAGTTAGGAATGCCCCGATCCAGCTTTTTCTGTTCTGATACTGACGTCGATACTATTGCTTTAAGCATCTGCCAATACCCAATATCAACTGATGCTAGAGCATAGACTGAAAATATAATGATGCAGCTCAGGTGGTAGAGCGTTTGCCCACTGATCTGAAAGTTGGTGGTTCAAAGCTCTCAACATAAACATCATTGGTTGAACAGTCAAATCCACTGACCCACAGGTTGGCTGGTGTGTTTCCAGCTCCCACAGATGAATGCTGTTGTTGTGTTCTTGGGCAAGAGGCCCACCTCACCCCCAGTGTCTGCATACACTGGCATGTGGGTGAGTGGTTCTTTGTTGTAAAGTGCCTTGAAGGTGGAAAAGCGCTATAAAAAATGTGACCATTTACCATTCCTTTACAAACAATGATCCAAATGTGTTTTGTTACTGTTGTTTATCATGTAAAGTAACTACAGAACAGCTTTGAAAAAATACAAGCTACTGAGCTACTGTACCCAAAGCAATTTCCCTTGTGGATCAATAAAGTTTGTCTAAGTCTAAGTCTAAGTCTAAGTCTACAAGTATAAGATATATATATGGTTTTTGACCAACGTTGGCCAGTATATTGTCTTACTAGTTTACAGTCCAAAATGTGATTTCAAATGAACTAATATCTTGGAGCTGATATCCAATCTATCAACATTTTCAATATTGGCACCAATATCTGCTCCCAATATCATATCAGTGCATCCATAAAATATTTTAATTTGACTTAGATTCAGTTAAAAGAGGGAAAAGAGAGGGGCAGAGAGGGATAGAGGGGGAGACAGTAAGTTAGAGATGGAAAGGGAGAGAGGGAGAGAGAGAGAAAAAGCATAGCCTCTTAGCATAATATGAATCATTTTTACATAGGTTTAGTTTCAGGAAAGACTCCACCCTCACTGACATAACTGGCATCAGGTATTGTCAGTAACTAAAAGTAGTTTATAAGTATTAGTCATAGAGCTATTATACATAGATAAATTAAATTGTTTCACATATTCCCTGCTGTTTTTATGTTACTTCTATGTTACTTCTATGTGTTGGCCATCTTGGATCCTCCGTGCTGAGTATCCGTACAAACTGCACTGTTTGACAGATGGTTGAACACATCACAGACAACATAGGCCCATGCACGCTGCCCTCAGCTCAGTCCACTAAGCCGATCGGTCTCCACGGCAACTGCTATTTCAGCTCCACCTTTAGGTCCAGCAGTGCCTGGGTCAGATCACAGACTGGGGTTGTGTCTCCAGACAATAGGAGGCAAATTGATGGAATTGATACACAGGTGTTGAGCGCATTACAAGCCTAGATAATTAAATAAACAACTGACAATAATATAATTTGGGTGATTCAATAAGAAACAGTTGTTGCTGATGGGAATAAAGAAATGTTGTGATACCAGATACTAACTAGACTAAAACTTATACTTAATCTACACTCATTTAAGTAAGAATTTAAACTGAGAAAATAACACAGGCCTATATAAAGGTATTTATCTGAACTAGAATAAGGTTGGACAATTGCAAACTAGTTCTATTTTTTTAGTTTTCTAGTTCTCAAGACAGTAATAATCAGGTACAATGCCTGAACAGAAACAGATCAAGTAGGTTGGTATTTTCAGCAGTGAAGTAAAAGGTGAAATGCTATTGTTGTCAAAAGTATTGAAATTAAGATACTTGTCGATAACAAAACTAGTAACCTTTCCTGAATAGCTTTACAGTGATCTTGTATCAGAACAAATATAAGACCACATAGACCAGTGTTTCCCAACCTTTTTTGTATTGTGAACCCCCTGAGCCTTTTTGTCATACCTCGAGTACCCCCTGACTCGTACGTGTTGATAATTCTCAGAAAGAAGAACGTGACACAACAAATAATTAAATATAAATCATTTTATTTCATCTCCTTAATTTGAAAATTTAATTCTCAGGCATTTTCTCTCTTTTATTTAACTCAAATTAGAATTTAAGAAATTCAAAAAAATCTCCCCCTGCGCCTGGCAGCGACACTACAGTGTGCGCTCGTGTACCCCTAAGGGTACTTGTACCCCTGGTTAGGAAACACTGACATAGACTACTATACACCCATGCATGGTATCAGAATCTTTATTAAGTATCCAGGTTATTCCTTAGTATAGAAATCCAGTTTGAAATGTCACTATCGTGACAACATTCTATTCATCTGCTTTTGTTCTCCTGTGAAAACACTAATGTGTGTTTCCACTGTTAGATCCTGTACAGTACCAGAGATTGGGCAGGAGCAGGGCTGGGGCGCTGTTGTTTTCAGGGCTCAAACTTGTACAGAGCAGTGGGTTTGGAAAATCATCTGGTAGTAATAAGGACGCTGCATGGCTACCGTGAGTCACCCGCGTACGCCCACCACACTATTATGGCCTCATTTAGCGCACATATGCATTTGATCATCACTGTATGAGCCAAGAAGCTGCCCATGTGTAAAACTGTACATGATGCACGATAACATGACACAAGCCTATTAAAGGTCCCATGACATGGTACTTCTTGATGCTTTTATATGGCGCCTTAATGGTTCCCTAATACTGTAAATGAATCCTTCTTCAAAATCAAGACTCAGTGCATGAGAAAGACACATGTACACAGTCAGAGTCAGAAAATCTCTCTCTGAACAACTCATTCTGGGCCTTGTTGCTTGAATGCAAATGAGAAGGACACAGATAGGTTAGAGGAGCGGGTGGGGGGGGGCAAATGTGCCGCTGGTTCCTTGTTTTAGCAGTGCGCTGTGTGCTGGCCCCACTTCCGTGTGTATAAGCGCGAAGGAAGAAAGGAGAGGCGTTTCAATGAAGAAAAAAACCCACATTTTCACAGAAAATAAAATTAAACCACTGCTGTTTCAGATGTCCAGAGGCTCAGATAAAGGACTTCCGAGCCTAGAAACACTCGCACGTGCCTCCAGGCAAATAAAAAAACACATTTCACATTGCGTAGCTCATTCGCGGTCCAAACTCTCTGGGTGTGATTTACAGAGACAGTGGGTAGACATCCAGACGGGGGGTGGAGCTGCATTTTTCGATGTGACGTCACATAGTTGCCTTGTTCAGAATCACCCGTTTGAGCTGTGTTTTTTTCAAATGCAGAAAAGGACCGCAAATGCTCAGTTTAGACATTTCGCAACTTTTAGCCATGGGGGGCCCTAAACAGGGTAGGGTAGCTCACATTAACGTTCAAAAACCTAAGAAAGTGAAAATTTCATGCCATGGGACCTTTAATGCAATTGGGACTCAAAATAGTGAATATCATAACAAGTTAAAGGTGCACTATGTAACTTTTCGGTTGGAGGGTCTCTCTCTATGGAGATGCTCAAAAAATACCTTGGAAAAACATGCATGATTTTGAGTGAGTGGAGTCATCTCTCCATAGATCTGTAACGCCACCATACTCTGAAACATCATAGGGAAATGATGATTTTTTATTTTTATTTTTTGGAAGAGACTTTGAATAAAATATTGAGGCTTTATTCATTAGGGACTGTTATAGCGAGCAAGATTATAATGAACAAAAACAGTTTCTGCAGATATCTGATATCAACTGATGCTCGGGCATAGACTGAAAATAATAATTAATTCCCTTTAAATGTATGGTAAACAAATCCAAATGTGTTTTGTTACTGTTATTTATCATGTGACTACAGAACAGCTTTGACAAAAATACATGTTTAATATTGGCCAGTATATTGTTTTATTGCTCCAGTTTATAGACCAAAATGGGATTTCGGCCAAACTAATATCTTGGGGCTGATATTCGATCCATCAACGTTTTTAATATTGGCGCCGATATCTGATCGCAGTATCATATCAGTGTATCCCTAAAATCAATTAGCACATTTGAAGAGATTTTGAAGAAAATACTGTGGCTTTATTCATTAGGAGTTGTTATAGCAAGCGAGACTACAATTAGCAAACAAAAAAATGGATGACAGTAACACTATACTTTGCTAGTACACTAGGTTGGAGGAAATTTCTAAATATATGCAAACCTACCAGTAATAATAATAGTTTTGACTTGGCTTACCACATGCTGACTTAAGGCTACGACCAATGAGCAGTGACTTATACTATTATTAGTATAATTTGGCCTTCATGTGCCTATAAAAACTCCATGTTACTAAAATAAATACAAAAGCCACAGATTTTTCTTTTTTTTGAAAGCTGTATTTTTCATTTGGTTGATCTTTGTTTATACGCCACTGCCCTTACTGCTGTATTCATTAGACTCTTGGACAGACTGCATATACCAAAGACTAATCCTTATCCTTCCGGTGTGACAGAGGGGACAGTGGCTCCATTCTGATTGGCTGAACAACCATTGGAGACTTCCGTTTTCATCTGTATTCACCTTAATCCTTTCTACCATTCTCTTCTACTTACTTAGCATTAGTAGTTTTCAATATTTCTAATGCTTCTTTTGATGCTGTGCCTTCTTTATCCTTGTTACATAAATCAGCATATGTTTGAACATGCACCTGTTAAGACCATTGACCTGGAGGCTTTTTTTTTTTTTTTCAATGTCTAAATTTTGATGTAGGGGAGCACAGTGTACCGCCTGGGGACCCTGGATATTGCAGATAGTCTGGAGTACATAGCTGGAGGATCAACATTTACTACATTACTGTAGTAAATGTGAAAATATTAGACCAAATACATGTTAAAGGTCCCATGGCATGAAATTTTCACTTTCTGAGGTTTTTGAACGTTAATGTGAGCTCCCCTACCCTGTTTTAGCGTTTTTTGTAAATGCGTTTTTTTATTTGCCTGGAGGCACGTCCGAGTGTTTCTAGGCTCAGAAGTCCTTTATCTGAGCCTCTGGACCTTTGAACAGCAGTGGTTTAATTTTATTTTCTGTGATAATGTGTTTATTTTTCAATGGAACGCTTCAAATCTCTCCCCCCGTGCAAAAACACGGAAATAGATCAGCTGAGAGCTCAGAGCGAGAGCAGAGAGTTTGGCCACGCCCCCACCCTCTACTATAGGCCAGCTCTTTTCTCCTCATTTGCATTCAAGCAACAACGCCCATTATGGAGTGTTCAGAGAGAGAAAAATTACTCTTTCTCATCTCATCTCTGGCACATTTGGCCACCCCCACCCGCTCCTCTAACCTATCTGTGTCCTTCTCATTTGCATTCAAGCAACAAGGCCCAGAATGAGTTGTTCAGAGAGAGATTTTCTGACTCTGACTGTGTACATGTGTCTTTCTCATGCACTGAGTGTTGATTTTGAAGAAGGATTCATTTACAGTATTAGGGAACCATTAAGGAGCCATATAAAAGCATCAAGAAGTACCATGTCATGGGATCTTTAAAAGGTCCACTATAACTTTTTGTAAGGGGAGGTAGTGTCAGTCAAACTGCCTGTTTCCATGGAGATGGTACAGCTTTGCCTGAAATGTTCCAGAGTATGGCATATCTATCTATTATCCTGTCTATCTAGCATTTATTTAATCACAAGTATCTTCATTGCTCAAAAAAAAGGTAACATATAGTGCATCTTTAAAGGAAAAGTAACGTTATTTTACAATCTGAGCCTTCTTTCGGTAATAAAACAAGTCGTTTGACCCATATCACGTTCGTGTCATTTGGAGCTGTTTGAAGAAAGTTATGTTGTAGCGTATCCGTTAGCATGAGTATTCGGGGCATTACTTTGCGGTCTCCAAATAACACAAACTTTAGTACTTTTCAAATCATAGAAGCCCGATGTCTTAATGTAAGATTTCGTTTGAAGCAAAAGTGGCCTGTAATCCGAGATTTATCCATAGTTTTCAGCTTTGCGTTTCATGTTTGGGTCCCGGGAGCTGATAGCACAATCCGCGCATGCGCACTGGCGTCCTCATCTACTCGAAACTATGGCTAAATCTCGGATTACAGGCCACTTTTGCTTCAAACGAAATCTTACATTAAGACATCGGGCTTCTATGATTTGAAAAGTGCTAAAGTTTGTGTTATTTGGACACCGCAAAGTAATGCCCCGAGCATATGATACGAGCCCCATGTTAACGGATACGGGATCATTAGTAGAACAGAACGGCTCAACATAAGTTCTGCGATACTGCTCCAATTGACAGAAAAATGCTATGGGTGAGTAAAACTACTTGTTTTATTGCCGAAAGAAGGCTCAGATTGTAAAAAAAACGTTAAATTGCCTTTAAGTTGTCATTTAAACCAAGCTTAGACTAACTGTATTGATCCAATAGGGAAATTATTTGGACACAGTAGCTCACACATCACAATATGATATAATAACAAAGAGCAACAATATAAAAAAGCAGTAATAATACATTCAAAATAAAAAGGTGGCAAAAAATAGCAAGGGACTGGTGTCAAATAAGGCATAATTATTGTATATGTAAAAAAAATATCTAGCTATATACAAGAGGTTATATCTTAATACAGTTCTGTACTCTTTTCTTGATATCCTTCACAAGCTGACAGCAGTATACACTTATATATATTATTAGTGTTTGAGGCGAATCCACAGCCTTTCATTTCAGTATGGCCTGCTTTCTTCACCCCTGCTGAGATCGATCATGTTCCCTAGTTTTAACCATTTGCATTTGGGCTTGAGGCTGGTTCCTATTACAGTTATTCCAACAACTCCTCCATGTTCCCCCCACACTCCTCTGTCTCTGTGTCTCTCTCCTTCTTTCACCGTAAATGTACCAGGCTATTATTTCACTTGAACAAAAAACAGGCCCTCTTCTTGCCAATTGAACTGATCCATTTTTCCCCCTTCTTTTTTGCATTTCGGTGCTAATTTCGCGAGTAAAAGCCAGTCCATTAGTTCATGTGGTTTTGATTTGGAGCTAAAACAGTGAAGTGACCAGCAGCCAAATGAGCCGTGGCCCGGTTCCCAGCCGCGGAGATGTTTCCTCAAAGTCACGACTCGACGAGGAGCGAGATGTTATCGTGTGGTAAAATGGCGGCTTGGCGAGGCACAATCTCCCATCTCCCGGATGAAAAGGATGCAGCAGCAGAAGGCACCGTAAAGCTCCCCAGCTCCACACACCTGCGCCCGGACAGGAGAGGACACCCACCCCCCACGACGAGGCTTTATGTCCACGAAATGAGACTAAATGAGGACAAGACGAGTGTCCAGTCTGTGCAGTCTAATCCACTCTAAAATGAATTGTTCTCTGGTTAATACTTCTGATATTGTGTAGATTGTATTAGATCTTATATAATAACTAGATGTTGTGTTTAATTCCTACATTATAGCCTATTATTAGTCTATTTAAAACCGGCCTATTTAGAGAGACGAGTCAAATAGACTGCTTTTACTCTTTATTATAGGCTACCCCTATAATAAAAAGTAGGCTAAGTGAATCGTTGTAAGGTTCGCAAATAAATAGGCCAAATAAATAAATAAAACATAGACTATTACAACTTCATGACGGGATACGCTGCCACTTTGCTTCTTCCATCCCACACAAAGAGGTGAAATGCCGCATTGTGTTTACACTGACCTGGGTCGTGGGTTCCAGGGTTGTCGGACATCTCCAGCACGAGCAGCTCGCGGCCCTCGAAGCTCTCCCCGATGGTGTAGATGCGGCTGATGGTGGGGCACTGCAGCCATACCGACACTAACGCTTTCCGCATCTCCTCGTAACGGTGATACTCGAAGGAGATCTCCCCGTCACCGCCGCCGTGAACCATCACCGCGGCAGCGCAAAGAAGCACGACCCAAAACAACGACTTCATCTCGACCTGTCCTCGGTTCTCTCCTATAGCCGTCTGTCTGTATCAGGCTCGCAGCCAAGCCTTATCTCGCCTGCAGCTTCGCTTTAAGATATTAATATCCTCCTCCTGTCCCTCTCCGAGTGATGCGCGGCTGTACCTGAGCGCACGCTCTTTACTCACGCTACATGTGTCAATACCGAGGCGACACGCACACATCCGGCCAATTCTTTCACAATAACGCAAAAAAAATTACAGCGGGTGAAATTGCTAAATCTTCATGCTATGGAAATTACACAGCACTGTCTTATGAAATGTACCATTTTAGTAGGTACTTAAGTAGGTATTTAAATGTAGGCTAATGAAAAGAAAAAATGTTGGATTTTCAAACAAATTTATTGCTGATCTATTATACAGGGCTCTCAAGTCTCACGCATTGAGAGTGTGACACACGCAGTTCGACATGTTCACACGCTCACACGCCCACACGCCACACATGGCATTTCTCACGCAGATTTTTTTTGTTTGTTTTTGTTTTTTTGTGCCCAGAAAATCTGTCTGTGTGGCTCAGTTTATGCAGGCACCGCGCGTTTTCAGCGAAAAAAAACTCCTCGGCTCCCCCCCGCCCCGCTCCCCGGAAAAAAATCTCAGATATCAGGCGCCGCGCCCTTTTCAGCCAATCAGAAAATAGATTGTTCTGTTGTTGGGCAGACTGTTGACAGTGCAGTGCACGCTCAGTGATAAGGACAGCGACTGAACAGGAGGAGATGATAAAACAAACTGAGAACCATCAGGTAATAACTTCATTTATATAACTCTCATTAGTTGCCTTGTAGTTTAAGTTTGCTCTTTAGACAAACATTTGCAGTACAGGGCTCTCAAGTCTCACGCATTGACACGGCATTTCGCACGCAATTGAATCCCCCCCGCTCCTCGGAAATTACACAGTCTGACGCACGACCCCGCGCAAAACTTGAGAGCCCTGTCTATTGTATTTTGCTTTGGCTGAGTAATTAGACAATGTAAAAAGGTAATTAGGCTATTGAACTTAAAATACTGTGAACATAGCAGCGTTCTGCGTTTTTTATAAAGCCAAATGTTCCGAGTTAATAGATCTCCTTATCAACTTCGGATTATTCAGTATTCAGTATAATGTAACACAATTTCATACTTGCATGTAGTTTCACTATTCACACCATACTGCAGATAGGTCTAACTGATAAACTACAGAGTGGTCGTAATTTCCAGCTGATGAAGGCAGCTTCCTGTTTGGTGCCTGCTTATATCAGGTACATTTACACGTGTGTGAGCAGGATGGAGCAGGGGTGTGTCCTCAGTGCAGTGCAGAGATGGAGCGTCCTCCCTAAAACCCAGAAGGACCGTAACAAAAACTGACCCCTTCCTGTCAATACTGACCTATTTTTTAACAGCAGTTGACCATATCCTCCAACAGGTTACTGTAGAAAAACACCTGCTTACATTGGGCTACTGTTTTATTTGAGCACAATATACATTGACTGATACATAAATTTATTTTTATTATTATAGTGTCTTACACATTTGTGCCCAGCCCACATGGGCTTACAAGACACTGCAAACATTTTCACACCAAAATCCATAAGAAAATTATGGCAATTAAAGCTATTGTGTTCAGTCAAAACAAGCTTTAATTCCTCAATTACATTTATTTGTTTATAGATAAATAAATGTGCAACAAAATTACTTTCTCTGGGTAGTGTATTGTGTAATTCCCTTAAAGAGGAAGTGCTAAAGTGCTGAGACATTCTGAGTCTAATAACGAAGTAATATACAAAATGGCAGAACATTTATTCGTCAGTGCGAAACAGAACAGATAACACAGGTATTGTTTCGATGATGCAAAAGGCACAATTGATGATGATGTTGGTTGTAGTGCATCAAGTCCATTAGCGAGCATGTTACTGTTCTTTCTTAGCCTCCTTTTTGTTCATGAACTTGTTGTACTGACTGTCCGTGCTGAAAAGCTTGTCCCACCAGGTGAAGGTAGAGGCATAGTTTCCAACAAAGTTCATGTGGTGGAAGTCATGGAAACGGGCCCCAGCGTAGAATGGGATTAGGTGCATTGGGTTGAGTGGGATGTCATAGCCACTGCAAAGTACAAGCACATTTTCATTCATGTTTGTGTAGCCCATTAATGCATTATTAAATAAGTGTATGCCCACATGTTTCTTTGGTAGATATTGCATTTTTATTTATTTTTTATGATTTAACCACATCACTTTTCTGTGTTTTGGTCTGGTCGCTTAATTTTAGGTTTGTAGTATTGAGATTGTCTTTGTTTTGTTATACAAAATGTACCACAAAGGATTACTAACGATATTAATATTATTATCTATTGTCCAATCCCCACTGGCACAAATAGTGTTCTCTGTGGCCCTCTAGTGGTATTCTCTAGGCACTACATAAGAATCATAGTAAGTTCATGCAGATGTTGAATACGCTATACATTGAGCCTATGAATGTAACTGATTCACAAATTCACTTGTGATTGTTGTGATAGATGGCATGGTTCATTATTCTGCCTAAATATAAATATATTCAATACCCAAAATATATTTAGAACACATCCATTACCATAATAATTTTCCTGTCTAATTCAATTAAAGACCTCAGGCCTATAAAATGCATCAATGTCATCTTAAACCTATATTACTAGTTTAAGATGACATCCCTGAGTTGCATAGTGGTTGAAGAATTTGAGCAATGAATTGTGGATGGATGATGGATTTATCCCATAACATTTGTCTTAGCAGATAGTTATGTCAATAACAATGGTTTCATGTATTTACTGACCTGTGCACATCAATAGTCTCCAGCAGACGGAAGGACACCCAGGCCCACAGGAAGAAGACATGGTTACAGAAGATCATGATTCCAATGAAAAAGCCAGCTCCCAGGATGAGGGTCTCCAGAGGGTGGGCATATTCAGCCTGCATCCCAAAAGGAGACTAGGGAATAGGAGGAAAGGCAAACAAATTAGAGGAGGGGCTATAGGAGCCAGGTCTGTTAATGAGTAACTATACAACATGTTCTACTCACAGTGAACTCATGGTGGACTTTGTGGATGTATTTATAGATCCGACGATGGTGGAGAAGTCTGTGGAGGAAATAGTGCCAGGTGTCCTCCACAACTGCACAGCCAAAGCACTGAAACAGGATGTACGGCCTGACGAAAGGGCAGAAGAGTGGTACAACTCATTAACAGCTTATTACATTTCCAGAAAGACATCCATTTAGTGTAGAAAGCAGTTGTTCTCAAACTATGGTGTTTTAAAGAAATGTGTAATGGGTACTGCAGTGCCAGGATCCCATTTCCAGATCTTGAGCTAGGCATGTTCAAGACTACATTAGCTGGAGGCTAATAGGAAAAAAACGGGAGAAAACAGGGTGCCCTGATGGGACCCACCCAGACTTGGTCCCGTACTGGTGACGATAAATAAACTTTTCCTGCGTTAGGCGTTCAGAGCCTCCTGCTGTCTTTACAACTCTTGGGTGTCTTGAAATATATCATATGAATACAGTTTTCCATTACAAAGACAAAAGCAATTTATTGTCTACCAAAAAACCAACTTGAGATACAAATACACAATTTTGTCTTCTACTCACCAGCGTGGCATTGAGTCCCAGTCATAAGGAATGTTGAAATACTCTGTAAAGTAGTACGTTCCACATATCAAAGGGAGCTGGATGCAGAAATGGTTGAACAGCAGCATCTTGAAACACCTCCACTGGTTTTCCCATGTCTCTGGCTTGTCCTGAAAAAAATAACAAAAATAAAAAATAAAAAAACACTGTCCTAATTCAGTCATCTTTAAATTCACTACAATAACATTTGATTATTGGGTTCATTTATTTGAACAACTAGCTGACATTGTTAATTTACATATTTGAAAGTGGTTAATCTGATATTAATTAGTATTTATTAGGCCCTTATTAATTTCTGTTTCTACATAACCTTATTCTGCTGCTAATAAACCATCATTATGCCTACTAATATTTTCCTGTTAATACACTGGTTACAGACTAACAGAGTGTTACTAAAATAATTTCTTGTAGTACTAGCACTTGCACCTTTATAACCAAAAGCCTATCACAATAATAATTCATGTACAAAACAAATCAAATTAATAAGCAGTAATATGGATTTTGTTGATAGAAAGTAAAGTAAATGAATAAGCAGCAGAATAAGGTTATTTACAATAAGACATTAATAAAGGCAGCTAGTTTGATGTTAATAAGTACCTAAAATAGAACTTAAAAATACCTGAATCTTGTATTTCTGCATAAATGGCATGAACTGGAAGAGGAAACCAGGGAGGCAGAACAGAAAGTAGACGAACTCGTGAACAATGAGCGAGCCCCAGGTAGCGATCTGAAACTTGGTGTAGTTGTCCAGCATGTAGCCCCATGCATGTCTGAGTGGGGGCTGGAGGGGGTTAGGAGGGAGAAATGAGTCCACGTATTCCACAGCCAGGAAGGCATTGCTCAAAATGTCCACTGAAGAGTTTCCTGCCATGATGGAGACTGCAAGGTGATCGGTCTGGACAGAGGGTGGATGAAGAAATGTAATCTTACACAATGGTTGTTACATGTCAAGTGAAAGGTTCGTTACTGTCTAGTAGAACTGGTACAGTCCACTGGATTCAATATGCAACCACATATCGTAAGATCAAACAAGATAAAATGTATTTGTATTGTATACAGTGGTCCCTCGCTCTATCGCGGTTCACTGTTCGCGGCCTCGCTGTTTCGCGGATTTTTTTTATTTTTTATAGTGTAACATTTTTTTTATAGTGTAACATTGTGTTCCGCATTCTGATTGGCTAAGAGACTGTAGACCTTTGCCGATTGATAGATGGGGGACGCAGGGGGACCGGGACCAGACTGGAACTAGACCAGGACCAGACCGGAACTAGACCGGGACTAGACCAGGACTAGACCAGGACTAGACCAGGACTAAACGTGGACTAAACCAGGTCTAGACTAGGGGTGGGTATTGGCAAAGAAGTCACGATTCAATTCGAATCACGATTCATATGCCATGATGCGATACTATCACAATGCGTCACGATACTTGAATTATTGCGATGCATTGCAATATATTCGACATACTTCAGTGAAAATGTACCAAAAAAAGAGGATAACTTAAATATCAGTGGCTGTGTATCTGGGTAGTGTCTTCAATTGATACATAATAATTTAACAAAAAATGATGTTCAAACATTTGCCATTTTGGAGGTAGCTACCATCATAACAAACAATACCCTTTCACAAAGAAAAAAGTGCATAGGATTTATTAAAAATAATAATAATAATTAATTAATGTATGTATTTATATTAAATATTAAATTATTAAATATGTAATTATTAATTAATAAAAATAGATTTTTGGCATCAAGAATCGATGCAGTATATTGTGAAAGTTAGTATCTCGATGCATTGTCATGACAATTATTTTGCACACCCCTAGTCTAGACCAGAACTAAACCAGGTCTTGACCAGGTCTAAACCAGGTCTAAAACTGGACTGGTCCTGGACTAAACCAGGACTGGACCAGGTCTAGACCTGGACTAAACCAGGACTGGACCAGGTCTAAACCAGGATTAAACCGCTCTTTGCTGGTTTCGTGCGGCTGGTTTGTGGCTCGGGCTGAGAGGTCGCGGTCCGAGCGCCGCTGTTCGATCTCGTGCTCGCAGCCCCGGTGTACGCGTGGCATCGCGCCGGTCGTGCTGCTCTGTCACGGATTTGACCACGATGAGCAGGTGCACGTGTTGTGCACTTCTCCAAGGGGTTGGTGCGCGTCGCATCCCGGGACGTGGCAGCGCCGTTGGATGAGCGCGGTGCTTCCTGCGGATCCAGTGACTCATGTCTCCGCGCTCCTTGCGTGTCCAGCGGCACGGTAGCTGAGTGGCTAGCGCTCTTGCTTCACAGCAAGAAGATTCAGGGTTCGATCCCCGGGTCGCCCAGGCCTTTCTGTGTGTGTTCTGTGTGGAGTTTGCATGCATGGTCTGGGTTCGATCCCCGGGTCGCCTGGGCCTTTCTGTGTGGAGTTTGCATGTTCTCCCCGTGTCTGGGTGGGTTTCCTCCAGGCACTCCGGTTAACCCCACCAACCCAAAACATGCACCAGGTAAAGTCCTCCAGCTTAGGTCCTGACCAAACTGAGATCATGGAGATGGTCCCCGGGCGCAGCAGTAATGTGTCGCCCACTGCTCCTAATATATATATACACTCAACAAAAATATAAACGCAACACTTTTGTTTTTGCTCCCATTTTTCCTGAGATGGACCCAAAGATCCAAAATTCACTCCAGATACACAACACTACCATTTCTCTCAAACATTGTTCACAAATCTGTCCAAATGTGTGACAGCGAGCACCTCTGCCCCGCCGAGACAATCCACCCCACCTCACAGGTGCGCCACATCAAGATGCCGATCCGACATCATGACCAGTGCACATGTGCGCCCCAGACTGCCCACAATAAAAGGCCACCCTGAAATGTGCATTTTTTTTCTTTATTGGGGGTCTGGGGACTCAGAACCAGTCAGTATCTGGTGTGACCACCATTTGCCTCATGCAGTGCAACACATCTTCTTCGCATAGAGTTTATCAGATTGTCAGTTGTGGCCTGTGGAATGTTGGTCCACTCCTCTTCAAAGGCTGTTATGGACGAAGAACACAGGTGCATTTTATTGATGGCATTTTGAATGCACAGAGATACCGTGATGAGATCTTGAGGCCCATTGTTGTGCCATACATCCATGAACATCACCTCATGTTTTCAGCAAGATAATGCACGGCCCCATGTTGCAAGGATCTGTACACAATTCTTGGAAGCTGAAAATATCCCAGTTCTTGCATGGCCAGCATACTCACCCGACATGTCACCCATTGAGCATGTTTGGGATGTGCTTGACCGGCGTATACGACAGCGTGTACCAGCTCCCACTAATATCCAGCAACTTCACACAGCCATTGAAGAGGAGTGGACCAACATTCCACAGGCCACAACTGACAATCTGATAAACTCTATGTGAAGAAGATGTGTTGCACTGCATGAGGCAAATGGTGGTCACACCAGATACTGACTGATTCTGAGTCCCCAGACCCCCAATAAAGCAAAAAAAAAATGCACATTTCAGGGTGGTCTTTTATTGTGGGCAGTCTGGGGCGCACCTGTGCACTGGTCATGATGTCGGATCGGCATCTTGATGTGGCGCACCTGTGAGGTGGGGTGGATTGTCTCGGCGGGGCAGAGGTGCTCGCTGTCACACATTTGGACAGATTTGTGAACAATGTTTGAGAGAAATGGTAGTGTTGTGTATCTGGAGTGAATTTTGGATCTTTGGGTCCATCTCAGGAAAAATGGGAGCAAAAACAAAAGTGTTGCGTTTATATTTTTGTTGAGTATATATATATAAAGGATGGGTTAAAATGCAGAGATGAATTTCTCCAGTGTGAGATCAATAAAGTTCACTTCTTCCAGAGCCGTGTCTCCCCCCACGCTTCACTATTAATACATTTTGTGGAAAATCTATGAAAGTTTGAGTGTTTAAATGTTAAATGAGAGAGAAATGTGAGAAAAGGTTAATTCCAGTCTGAGAAAAGCATATAATGTGTGTGGTGAGGCATTTACAGCCTTAAAACATGTAGAATAACTGTAAAATATAAAGTTGTCCTACTTCGCGGATTTCTCTTATTGCGGGTTATTTCTGGAACCTAACCCCCGCGATAAACGAGGGATTACTGTATAGAGTAATCAGGTCAATGGCTGTAATAAAACTACACCAGAAGTACGGGATAATAAGAACATTTATTTAGATTTTTCCTTGTGCTTCTTATGCCTAATTTCTGACTAATGTAATGACTAATTTATTATTTATTTTTTGATTGTAATAATTGCACTTCACAGTGTATCAACAAGATAAGAAATTGATAATCTTCTGTTCTAAATGCAGAAGAAATTATCTCTATCTCTTAACAAATCATCATCTAACTAGTAACATGACTCTGTGGAGATCTAAGGACCATCCACCATAATGTAAAGGATTCTCAAATGCCAGTTAAGATGCACCCTATAACACGTTTATAAATGTAGTTTTAAGTACAACGATAACCTAAATTGTCAAAAAGGACTTGCCTATAGTGAATATCATGACAATAGCATTGATAAACATACACATAACAGTTCACAGAGATGATTTTTCTACAAGTAAATAGCAGTCTTTTGGAGTATTGCCCAAGGTAGCCTATGGCTGGAGGTCTTTGATGCTACTATAAAATAACTGATGCAGAATAGATGTTACAATTAGGTCGTTTTTGTTTTTTTTTCTTTTTCCTAAGAATGAAACTTACCTCTGCAGTGTTCCCCGTCTACCTGAGCTAGAGGAGACGACCCGGGTGAAGTGCGGTAATATTCGACTCTGTGATTGGTCGAGAGGGGAGGAGACGGCCGTAGGAGAGCTCTGATTGGTCAGTGAGATGGAGTGATGATAGTGAGAGGGAGGGACTTTCGAGTAACGGCCAATCAGAGGCCGCGTAGACTGGTGGCTCACAAGCAGTTGAGTGAAGAGATGTGTGGTGTGGAAATAGATCAATTTGTGTACTTAAAGGGCCCATATTACGCTATTTTCTGATCTATGTCATGTTTCTTTAATGAAAAACATACGTGCAATTGTGTTTTGTTTCATTCACACGTTACACACATACACAGATCCTGCATATTTAGACTTGAGTTCTCTTGTGATGTCATGTGGCAATACAGGAAGAGCTCCACTGTGTTTTTAAACACCATAGACCTTCATTAAATCATTTAGATCATTTCAGACCTAGAATTACCAAACTCTACTGAACTTGAATGACTTCATAAGGAGGAAAAGAGCATTTTGAACTTTGGAGGTGTAGACAGACCAATAACATGTAAATAAACATGTGTGAATGAAAAAAAAAGTTTTTGAGGAGGTAACAACATTCTAACATGAAGCTCACAAGTCAATTTTGTGTAATATAAGACCTTTCAATATGCTAACATTAAATATACAAGGAGTCTAAAACAGAAAAAAAAAGGATAACAAGAAACAGACAAATCCTTTTCATTATTTTACTGATTTGGCAAAGTTTTAAAAACGGCATTTATCATTTCACAGCTTTAAATACAAGAAGCATATTCATTAATGATATTATAAAACAAGTAATGAAATGATTCATAGTCATTAGCTTACATGACATTCCTAAATACACTGACGAAAACAGCGATACCAGATACTATTTCAGTATAGCAGGAAAAGTAAGAAAGATACAGGAGTAAATGCTAACAGTAGGTTTGGTCACTTTGCAGAAAGAGAGAACACATTTGTCATGTAAATATGGTCAAAATGAGGAGATAGAGCTAGAAAATTGGCACATTCATAGTATGTCAGGGTGTGCGGTTATACAGTTGCTACACCAAGGACAGGGTACTGTCAGAGAGGACAGAAGACATGCATCAAGTTCAGGCGTCTTGTCATGAATGGCACAGAACACTGCCATCTGACTACATAGTGCTGATCCAAATGGCTGCTCACTGTAATGCATCTCTCTCTCTCTCGGTCAATGCTTTTGGCAACAGGAAGTAACGATCTAATGATTCTTAACCAGAACAATCAATATTCCAGTTACAGTCTTTTATAAATAAATATACAATATTATAAGCATCTTCTTGTTTTTCCATTTGACAGTTCTGAAATCATGCAGGCTAGCTCAACCAACACAATCCTCTGTCTTTAAAAGTATTTATTCATCCCAAAACAAAAGCTGTCTGGAACCATACTTCGTCCCATAACAGTACTGAGGCATACCAAGGTTCAAGAGCAGGAAGAGGAAGCGACATTCAGGCTCTCCACAGCCACACTGAAACACTGTAAAAGGGCAGAAGTCAGACATGCGCTGTCAGACAGGGAGTCACCATCACATCAGACTCACAGCACAGAGCACTAACACATGCTCACCTGTGCAAGCAAAGAGCACCTAATACAAGCACACACACACACAGATACACACATACACACACACATACAATCAGGTGGAACAAAGGAGAAACAGTCCCAAGTGGTCCTTTGGCCTTCCTCTTCCTTAAATAGTTCAGTGGTCTTCGTCAGAGCTGGTTTATGGTAATATCATAAATGTTAATGTATCTTTGCAGTTTTAGTAGCTTCATATCAGTAGCATTTCCATGGCACTACAGTGGTACAGTGGTGCTAAAACTGGTTTGGCCAGTCACAACTGCAGTCCTGCCACGAGGGCATGAAAACATGGGTATAACACCCACTTTGATCCATCTTCTTCTTCAGTAAGTGCAAAAATCTTCAACATTCCTGTCATTCTTCATCTTCATTGGTGCCTGTGCTAGTGCTACCCAACATCCAATCATTGGCATCTTAGACAGATCCAAGATCAGTATTCAGTGTGAGAATACATTCTACTCTGGGTCGGTGTCAGGAGTCCCCATCAGTCATAAGGGCTTGTCTATCACGGTTACACCTACAGAAAAGTGAATAAAAAGGAACATTAATTCAGGGGATAGAGGCTGTTGTGTGAGAACTCCAAATGTTGTCCACACACCTGCATAACTTCTCCCTGTGCTCATGCATGTAGGAAGCAGGGTCCACTTGTCTGTGCCAGGATTGTAAAACTCCACAGAGGCTAAATTGCAGCTGCCATCATCTCCTCCCACCACATACAGCAGGTTGTTTACCGCGCACACACCTAGACATCAACGTAGATAAAAGTGTGAAATGTTAAAAATAGATTCCTTATGAACTCTGTGATCCAAGTCTCTCTACCTGCATTCCTCCGACACATGTTCATGTCCGCGACCTGCCGCCAGCTGTTAGAGGCGGGGTCATAAACTTCACAGCTTTTCCGAACCAAGGGGCCGTCGTGTCCCCCCACAGCATATAGTAAACCTTTCAACACTCCCACTCCTGAAGAGGTTTACATAGGAATACAATACAATTATAATATATACACAGTTACATTTTTCATCAGTAGAACAGACATGCAATTAAAAAATATTTTTTCTTGCCGTATGTATCAGAATTGGCTTAAGGATTTCATACTTAATAATGAGTAGGTTAAAATCAATTTCAACATCTGTACATCAGTTGGTTTTGCCAATGCATCTTTTTTTATACTTAGAGTAAGGACCACTTCTACATTTTGAATCAAGCTCCAGAAATTTAAAGTTTTAGAAGTCACAGTTGTACTGTTAAACCACTGCAATATAAACAACAATTTGAGAGTTATAAATAGAAAAACGAGTAACATCACACAACAGAAGTTTTCAGCACTATACAGTATACAGTGGTCTCTTGCTATATCGCGGTTCACTTTTCCCAGTTTCGCGGATTTTTTTTTTTTTATTAAATTTTTTTTTAATAGTGTATCAACATTGTGTTCTGCGTCCTGATTGGCTAAGGGACTGTAGACCTTTGCCAGATTTGTCATTCCTTCTCCTCCGTGCCGTGTCTCCTGTACAGTACAGAATAAGTTCTGTTTGCCAGATTTATATAGAGGTTATAGATGGGGGACGCGGTGGGGGCACGGCTCTGGGGGTCCGGCTGGACTGTGAAAGACACGCGTCACTATTAATACATTTTTTTGTTGAAAATCTACTAAAGTTTGAGTGTTTAAACGAGAGAGAAATGTGAGAAAACTTTAAATATGTATAATAATTGTAAAATATAACGTCTTACTTCGCGGATTTCGCTTATCGCGGGTTATTTTTAGAACGTAACCCCCGCGATAAACGAGGGACCACTGTATTGCCAAAAGATATATGGTTTAATATGATATCGGTCCACCCTTTGCAGCTATAATATATAGGAGCAAGGAAATTTCACAAATGGACTTGTTGCACAGGTGGCATCCTATCACAGTACCACACTGGAATTCACTGAGCTCCTGAGGGAGACCCATTCTTTCACAAATGTTTGCAGAAACGGTCTGCAGGCCTAAGTGCTTGATTTTATACACTGGTCGCCATAGAAATGACTGGAACGCTTGATTTCCATTATTTGGATGGGTGAGTGAATACATTTGTGAATATAATTTAACTGTGATACAATCTTAGTGAAAATGCGTTGAAAAGATGGTGCCAAAAGAGGGTATATAAATAAAGGGACACGTGGTCACAAAACAAGGCAAAGAGCAGCATGCGGTGGTTTAATCCAGGTTTAGACCTGGTCTAGTCCAGGTTTAGACCTGGTCTAGTCCTGGGACCGGAGAAGTGTGCGCACGGACATGTGCACCCGCTCATCGTGGTCAAATCCGTGAGCAGCATGACTGGCGCAAGGCGGTGCATCCCACCCAGGGCTGCGAGCACGAGACCGAGGCCTGCAGCGCCCGGACCTTGCCTCCCCCTCGGGACCACGTCCAACGACGCAGTCGAAGCGAACACGCACAAGAGCCGCACGAAACAAGGTAAAGAGCCGCATGCGGTGGTTTAATCCTGGTTTAGACCTGGTCTAGTCCTGGTTTAGTCCTGGTTTAGACCTGGTCTAGTCCTGGTTTAGACCTGGTTTAGACCTGGTTTAGACCTGGTTTAGACCTGGTTTAGTCCTGGTTTAGTCCACGTTTAGTCCACGTTTAGTCCACGTTTAGTCCCGGTCTAGTCCCGGTCTAGTCCCAGTCTGGACCCAGTCTGGACCCAGTCTGGACCCAGTCTGGACCCAGTCTGGTCCTCATGTCTTAGTCCCGGTCTGGACTTCCTACAGATCCAGTGACTCATGTCTCCTCGTGCATCCAGAGGTCCCCCCTCTATAACATCTATATAAATCTGGCAAACTGAACACATTCTGTACTGTACAGGAGACACGGCACAGAGGAGAAGCCAATCAGGATGCAGAACACAATGTTGATACACTATATAAAAAAAAAAATCCATGAAACAGCAAGGCCGCGAAAAGTGAGCCGCAATAGAGCGAGGGACCACTGTATTATTATTAATGTAAATTGTAATAAAATGACTAGGTAGAGGTTTATGTATCAAATGTGAAATTGTATAATTATACACAGAAGTGCAGAAATATAACTTGCCACCTATTTTAATACTTTTTCCATTTTCCTTTTTTATTATACACAGGATACTCCATTTTCAAATTTTGCATCTCTTCAAAACAACATTTCTGCCCATCTCTAATTTGAAACCTGAATTATTTTTCAAACCTCTCCTTTTGGTTCTTAGCCCTTGACATATACTTCATGTATACAAATTCACACACCTGCTCCACTCCGTCTTGTGCCCATCTCGGCGATGTAGCTCCATGTGTTACTTTTTGGATTGTAAGCTTCTACCGTGCTTAGACATTGCCTTGTTGCCCCATCATAACCTCCAACAGCATAGAGGATTCCTAAAAAACAGACAGAATATATCAAATTAGGGCTGCACCTAACTAACCATTTTACTAGTCACTTAGTCACAGATTATTAACTAGTCAATGACTAGTCACAGTTATTCCAATTAATCATCACAACCCTAAATTAAAACCATAACTCAATTAAAATAAACACATGGTACGAATTGAAAAAACAGATTATTTCTTTCAAAGGCCATCTTCCAAGACTGCCCAAGAATACCATAGGTTATTTTTATCCCCTTCTTTTTTCTATTTTTAACTTGTATGAGAACATGGGAATAGCATTCACCATTGACAACGCCGACTCCCACACTGCTACGGCGAGTGCTCATGGGCAGAACATGGAACCACTCGTCTGTTTTAGAATTGTAGGCTTCAACTGTGGACAGACCTGAAAAAAACATTTTGATAATGTATTATTGATATTATTTTAACATCATTTTTAATTTTATTGACAAAATGAACAGAACAAACAAACACAGTTGTTTACCTGAACATAAAATAACAAATAAAAATAACACATTGTGAAAGGTCAAGTAAACAATTCCAGAGTTGTGGAGCAGATTGAGTTTTGACAAAGTCCAAATGAAAATTTCAAGTTTGCAATTATCAAACCATAAGGGCATTTATACAACAGAAAGTCCTCTACAAAGAATAATAATATTATTTATATTATATATCCTGTCTTTTTATAGAAAAATCTTGCTGTACCTGTAGTTTAAATGTTCCGAAATGTATAGTATACATGTATTTATCAATTCATTCTTAAGTTGTTTACAATGTGCACTAAATCCTACTTATTAAAGATCCCATGACATGGTACTTCTTGATGCTTTTATATGGCTCCTTAATGGTTCCCTAATACTGTAAATGAATCCTTCTTCAAAATCAACACTCAGTGCATGAGAAACAGAGATAAGATGAGAAAGAGTTTTTTTTTTCTCTCTGAACAGGCCATAATGGGCGTTGTTGCTTGAATGCAAATGAGGAGAAAAGAGCTGGCCTATAGTAGAGGGTGGGGGCGTGGCCAAACTCTCCGCTCTGAGCTCTCAGCTGATCCATTTCCGTGTTTTTGCACGGGGGGAGAGATTTGAAGCGTTCCATTGAAAAATAAACACATTTCCACAGAAAATAAAATTAAACCACTGCTGTTCAAAGGTCCAGAGGCTCAGATAAAGGACTTCCGAGCCTAGAAACACTCGGACGTGCCTCCAGGCAAATAAAAAAACACATTTCGCATTGCCTAGCGCATTCGCAGTCCAAACTCTCTGGGCGTGATTTACAGAGACGCTGAGTTCAGACAGACGGGGGTGGAACTGCATTTGCATTTCTTTTTTCGATCTGACGTCAATAAGGTGCCTTGTTCAAAATCGCCCGTTTGAGCTCCGATTTTTTGTAACGCAGAAAAGGATCGCAAATGCTCAGTTTAGACATTTCACAACTTTTAACCATGGGGGGGGGCTAAACAGGGTAGGGGAGCTCACATTAACGTTCAAAAACCTCAGAAAGTGAAAATTTCATGCCATGGGACCTTTAAACACGTATAGCAAATCTAATCACATACTTAGATAAATCACGATTTGAGTTTTTTTTCTGACCAATGATCCATCAGTGATTGAAAACAACAATGCAAATTAATCTAAATAGGATTTGTGTAAAAAAAAAAAAGTACCTTGGCAACACTGTAACCATATAGGACAAATCAAACAAAATCTGATATTATTACACCTGAATAAGTTGAACTTTTTTGTAGCCTCTCTAAAATTAAATCTTTAGATTCATGTATTGCAAAAAAACTACACATGAAATATTACAGTATAAAAATGGTCAATATACTAATAATCATTAAGTATTTTTAACTATTGTCTGTTTTGGATGCAAGATGCTTTATGTCAGTTGGATACTACACAATACTGGAGCAATATCATTAAAAACAAAACCTAGTTGACCCGTACAATAACAGTTCAAACGAGCTGGTACCCAGACATACTGTTACACACGTTACATACAAGTTGAAGTTACCTGTGCTGCCATCAAAGCCTCCCACAGCGTACAGCAGTCCATTCATCACGGCTGCTCCGAGTGTGGAGCGGCGATCCTGCATACTGTTCACACTGGTCCAGCGGTCCATCATGGGGTCATAACAATCCACTGTCCGAACTCGCAAAGAGCCATTGAAGCCACCAACAGCATATACACAGCCACTCACATACACAACACCTGAGACAGAAGTGCATTCAAAGTTTTACAAATATACAATATTGGGAAAAAACACACAGAATGTCCCAACACTCCATAAGAGACAATGCAAGTCTATTTTGTACCACTTGTTCAGACCTTTTGAAGCAAGAAATTGTTGACAATGCTGATGACATAATACAGCTTGTGACTAATGGTGTTCATACCAAGTAGAAAGGATGCACCCTAACAAAACATGATGTGACTAAAACATCTGAATAATCTTAAGTAGTTGTATCTGCACTAGATAAAAAGATTTTAAACTAATCATGCAAATTACACAGGACATTGAAAAAAGTAAAGATTAGATAGCTGGAAAATAATGAAATAACCCAATAATTAGGTGAGAGTTTAAGGGAATGATAAACACCCAGTGACATATGTCCCTTGATAAGTAGATTTTTAGGCTAACTACTGTATTTGAAAGACAAAGCACATTTCATTTTATTTTAAACTCTTGCATCAAGATTCTCTTTTATTTTTGTCTTTTCCTGCACAGGTGTGAATAACCACATCACATCACATTCCGATATCTGATATTTCCAGAAATCAGATTAGATGGTGAGATTCTTGGTTTGCTCATAAACATAGCCACTGTTTAGAGCTTTGCAGAAGCATGTGCCATTTATTTTCTTTGTTCCATTTCAAACATTTCTCACATAATCCTCCATGTCAATGGCACTCATGGGAACTCAGGGAGATAAGACTACATCCCAGATTATATGTCACTATTGGAAAAACATGAAATCTTAGCTGGATATGCAGCTGCAACACAAGAAGCAACCTACTGATACAATTACACACACACATCCTTATTGGAAGTTAGGGCTGCAACTAATGACCATTTTAGTAGCCTAATAGTATTATTTCTTTTGTACACTGATATTTTTAAACACTTTTTAACCAAATAAAGGTTGAAATGTGGTGACTGAAGGTTACTAGAAAGAAGATGAAAGATGGAAATCAGAAAATGTTCATTATATTTTGACATTTAATTTAATAATGCCACTGTGTTTGGGATAAAACATAATTTGGCAAAAATGTTTTGGAGCCTTGGCCCTGCAAACTGATCTCAAAGAGAGGCCAGTTTCAACAGAGTAGTAGCAAAAATGTCACATACAAATGTATTTTCCTTGTGTTATTCAATTCAACCAAGGCATTCACAAACATACATTTCCTCTGTAGGTAATGATAAAAGGAGAAGTTCAATTTGTCAACTGGACAAAGTTTGTTTGGTTGAAAACGTTTCGCCGCTCATCCGAGAGGCTTCGTCAGCTCTGGTTATTGTACTGGTTAGACCCTGCTTATATCTAGCTGCCGGGAGGCGCGTCCTACAATGACAAAAGCTCTGAAAACAAACCCCCCTAATCTGTCTCTTTGTTTTCCAAATTACTCTGGCGACTAGTTACGACCCCTTATTCAAAGTCTAACGACCCTCTCCACCCCTTTGCCCTGGCTTGTCTGCCCTAATGTTTCTTTGTCTGTTTTGACGTGGTTTAAGAATCGAATTATAAATGGGAGACAAGTTATGTCTAACTCCCCCATTTCTGTTTAATGACGGATTCTCTTTTTTGACAAAAATAGCCTCTTTAACCCCCCTCTCAAACCAGTTCTTTTCCCTGACTAAGATCTGAACCTCACTGTCCTCAAATGAATGGCCCGTGGCTTCTAGATGAAGATGTACGGCAGATGACGGTCCACTCTGGCACGCCCGTCTGTGTTGGTACATCCTCTTGTGAAGTGGCTGTTTTGTTTCTCCAATGTAGCGCTCACTGCAGTCTTCACTACACTGAATGGAGTAGACCACATTTCTTTGTTTATGGCTCGGTGTTTTGTCCTTTGGGTGGACGAGTTTTTGTCTTAAAGTGTTTGTGGGTTTGAAATAAACTGGAATTTCATATTGTCTGAAAATCCTCTGTAGTTTTTCCGAAACGCCGGCCAGGTAAGGAATCGTTACCCCTTTCTTCCTGGGTTCAGACTCTCTGTTATCTTGTTTCTTGCCCTTGTCTCTCTTGGTTTTGTTGACAGCCCATTTAGGATATCCACAAACAGAGAGGGCTTCCTGCACATGTTGTTCTTCTTTCTCCTTACCCTCTGTGCTTGTGGGAACCACTTGGGCCCTGTGTTGTAATGTCCGAATAACACCCAGTTTGTGCTGCAGTGGGTGGTGTGAATCAAAAAGCAGGTATTGGTCTGTGTGTGTGGGCTTCCTGAAGACTTCTACTTGGAGTCGCCGGTCTCCTCCTATCGTTACTGCACAATCTAAGAATGCCAATGTGTTATCCTTGGCATCTTCACGGGTGAATTTGATGTTCGGATCTACAGAATTGATATGTGCAGTAAAAGGTTCCAAATCTTGAAATTTGATTTTTGTAAAATTATCATCAACATAACGATACCAGTGTGTGGGTAGAGTGCCTGGATATGAAGCCAAGGCACTTTGTTAAAATTGTTCCATGTATAAATTAGCCATGATAGGGGAGACCGCTGAGCCCATCGCACAGCCATGGATCTGCCTGTAGAAGTTCCCTCTGAACTGGAAATAGGTGGTATTCAGACAAATTTCCAGCAGTTGGCAGATTTGGTCAGGAGAAAGTTTGGTTCTCTCTTCTAGCTTGGAATCCTGTAGTAAACTCCTTCTTGCTGCTTCGACCACTACAGCTGTGGGGATACAAGTGAAAAGAGAGGTTACATCAAAGGAAACCATTGTCTCATCCTGACCAAACTGGAGAAACTTAACTTTGTTAACATATTCGGCTGTGTTCTCAATGTGGTGCTCCGTGTTACCCACCAATGGAGCCAAGATGGTTTTTAGGTGTTTGGCCAAATTATATGTAATGGAGTCAACACTACACACAATGAGTCTGAGTGGTACTCCTTGTTTGTGAATCTTAGGGAGGCCATAGATGCACGGGATAGCGTCACCAGGGTACAATCTGTAATACAGCTGTCGATCAATGACTTCTTCTTTCCTCAACTTCTGCAAGCAATCAATGATCTTCTTTTTGTACCCATTGGTGGGGTCCCGTTTCAGTACTTCGTATGTTGTCGTGTCACTGAGTAGGCTGTTCACCTTCGCCTCATAATCAGCTGAGTCCAAGATCACCGTGTATCTCTCTTTGTCTGCAGGCAGGATGTTGATGCTCTGGTCCCTCTCTAGAGCAATGATGGCCTTCCTTTCCTCTGGTGTTACGTTTGAGGGTGGAAGTTTAGCATTGCTCAGTGCAGCTGTTAATTTCAGTCTAAGGTCTCCAGCTTCTGTCTCTGTGAGCTTGTTGTTTCTAATGGCGGTTTTCACTGCCGTGATGTAGTCCACCGTGGGGATGTGGTTAGGAATCACAGAGAAATTCAGTCCTTTGCACAGAACTTCTTTCTCTGTCTGAGTGAGTACCCAGTTGGAAAGATTTTTCACCCAGCGTTCTTTTTGCACTGATTGGCTCCAATCCAGCCATCATTGCTCTAGAGAGAGACCAGAGCATCCACATCCTGCCTGCAGACAAAGGGAGATGCACGGTGATCTTGGACTCAGCTGATTATGAGGCGAAGGTGAACAGCCTACTCAGTGACACGACAACATACGAAGTACTGAAACGGGACCCCACCAATGGGTACAAAAAGAAGATCATTGATTGCTTGCAGAAGTTGAGAAAAGAAGAAATCATTGATCGACAGCTGTATTACAGATTGTACCCTGGTGATGCGATCCCGTGCATCTATGGCCTCCCGAAGATTCACAAACAAGGAGTACCACTCAGACCCATTGTGTGTAGTGTTGACTCCATCACATATAATTTGGCCAAACACCTAAAAACCATCTTGGCTCCATTGGTGGGTAACACGGAGCACCACATTGAGAACACAGCCCAATTTGTTAACAAAGTTAAGTTTCTCCAGTTTGGTCAGGATGAGACAATGGTTTCCTTTGATGTAACCTCTCTTTTCACTTGTATCCCCACAGCTGTAGCGGTCGAAGCAGCGAGAAGGAGTTTACTACAGGATTCCAAGCTAGAAGAGAGAACCAAACTTTCTCCTGACCAAATCTGCCAACTGCTGGAAATTTGTCTAAATACCACCTATTTCCAGTTCAGAGGGAACTTCTACAGGCAGATCCATGGTTGTGCGATTGGCTCAGCGGTCTCCCCTATCATGGCTAATTTATACATGGAACAATTTGAACAAAGTGCCTTGGCTTCATATCCAGGCACTCCACCCACACACTGGTTTCGTTATGTTGATGATAATTTTACAAAAATCAAATTTCAAGATTTGGAACCTTTCACTGCACATATCAATTCTGTAGATCCTAATATCAAATTCACCCGTGAAGATGCCAAGGATAACACCTTGGCGTTCTTAGATTGTGCAGTAACGATAGGAGGAGACCGGCGACTCCAAGTAGAAGTCTTCAGGAAGCCCACACACACAGACCAATACCTGCTTTTTGATTCACACCACCCACTGCAGCACAAACTGGGTGTTATTCGGACATTACAACACAGGGCCCAAGTGGTTCCCACAAGCACAGAGGGTAAGGAGAAAGAAGAACAACATGTGCAGGAAGCCCTCTCTGTTTGTGGATATCCTAAATGGGTTGTCAACAAAACCAAGAGAGACAAGGGCAAGAAACAAGATAACAGAGAAACCGAACCCAGGAGGAAAGGGGTAACGATTCCGTACCTGGCCGGCGTTTCGGAAAAACTACAGAGGATTTTCAGACAATATGAAATTCCAGTTTATTTCAAACCCACAAACACTTTAAGACAAAAACTCGTCCACCCAAAGGACAAAACACCGAGCCACAAACAAAGCAATGTGGTCTACTCCATTCAGTGTAGTGAAGACTGCAGTGAGCGCTACATTGGAGAAACAAAACAGCCACTTCACAAGAGGATGTACCAACACAGACGGGCGTGCCAGAGTGGACCGTCATCTGCAGTACATCTTCACCTAGAAGCCACGGGCCATTCATTTGAGGACAGTGAGGTTCAGATCTTGGCCAGGGAAAATAATTGGTTTGAGAGGGGGGTTAAAGAGGCTATTTTTGTCAAAAAAGAGAATCCGTCATTAAACAGAAATGGGGGAGTTAGACATAACTTGTCTCCCATTTATAATTCGATTCTTAGACCAAATCAAAACAGACAAAGAAACATTAGGGCAGACGAGCCAGGGCAGAGGGGTGGAGAGGGTCGTTAGAAGTTGAATAGGGGGTCGTAACTAGTCGCCAGAGTAATTTGGAAAACAAAGAGACAGATTAGGGGGGTTCGTTTTCAGAGCTTATTCAGTGTAGGACGCGCCTCCTGGCAGTGAGATATAAGCAGTGTCTAACCAGTACAATAACCAGAGCTGACGAAGCCTCTCGGATGAGCGGTGAAACGTTTTCAACCAAACAAACTTTGTCCAGTTGACAAATTGAACTTCTCCTTTTATCATGGATTCTACCTGGACGACTGAGGGACTTTTCACTCTATAGGTAATATAATGGAGTACAGTGATGGCAATAGACTGAAGAAATAATTGCCGTTTTAGTAGTCTGTCTGTTATTACTTTGGTGTTATAATGTTACTGTGTATCCTCTCACCAGAATGGCATGCATGTCACCAGATATGAGCCATTTTAATTCATCCAAAAGGCATTGTTTTTTTGTTTTTTTTGTTTTTTTTTATTTTTACGCAACTTAATCCCTGGAAACCCTTTGCTCTCCTGTAATCCATTATGAACTGCTCAGTGTTCTAACAGTCTAGTAATCCTCCTTGAAACATACAATGTGGAAATATTACATATGTGGTATTTATTTTTAATGTTTGCATTTGGCACTTTTGTTTTGTGGAAAAGAAAGAGCACACATACAGCATTCTGAACTGAAGTTGTGTTTTAGAATACTGTTGTTGTTTTAGAATACTTTTTTTTTTCTTTATTGATTAGAGTAAAAATTGAAATCGATAACACATTGTATCAAATGCACAGCCCCACCTGGATTACACAGTTTAAGTTTATGTTACAGCATCCTACCTGCTCTGCATCTTCTTGTGGGAAGTTCAGCAACTTGGTACCACCTCTGTTCCTCAAAGTCGTAACATTCCACGCTTCGGATCGCCTTAGGAGCTTGTCCTCCAACTACAACCATTACCTACAAAGAACCAAAATATCAATATTCTAATCTATCACATACTAGTAGCATTGGGACTGTGCTTAGGACCATTTCTCACCTTGGGACAGCAGGCTGGGGTCCTCATCCGAGTGCGTGCAGTTTTCATCAAAGCTCTCTGATCTGCCGGTAACAGATGATACTTCATAGCTTCGATCAGGTAGTCTTTGCATGCACTGCTGTTTTTAATCAGAGACTCCTCCTCCACGCGCTGAAACGAGACATGTTTAAATAATAATGGTTTCAATAATGTTAAAATACAGCATCCTATAATCAGCCATAAGAAATAGCAGGAGTGTATCTCTCTAATTGCTATGACGTCAGCAGCTTTCCAATCAGTTCTCATTCTGGTTTCAGAGTATGGATAGCATTCATGTTCAAGAATTAATGCTGAGCAGGGGCCTATATTGCTCTATGATATTTAATTGTTTTTGAAAGAAATATGCAGTAAATAAACTGTGCCTTATCCTTAGGGATTGGCTCTACGAATTTGCCACATTAATCTCATCCGTTAAATTAAACGCCATCTACTGGGTTAATAAAGTACATCATTCTGAAACTATTGTGAAAAAATACTTTATGTAAACAGAGAAGTTGAACCGACTGCCAAATTTGTTTTCATGATGATAGGCCCAGTAATTAGTTAGTAAATATAAACCTGTTTCATAAGATTAGCAATCTGTAATTAATGCTAAATAGTTGATTCTACCATATAATTCTGACCTGTCCTGCAGCTCATTTTCAAACTATGGTACTGAGGACCACACTTGGTCTACCTATATGACAGCTACTATACACTGAATATCTATAGTATTAGGGTGCAAAATGAAAGAAGTACAGAGAAACAACACTTACTTGCACCAGATACTCTCTGGACAGAAGTGGCAGGCGCACATGTTCCATCAGATGAGCCAAATGTTCCTGACGAACATCCTTATCATGGTTTACCCAAGCAATTACAGCCTCAAAAACCTGTGCAATGATGATAGATTAGAACATCTGAAAATACAGGAGAACATTAGTGCTCTTCTTAATGTGGATTACCTTCTCCTCTGTGGCAATAGTGAGTTTATCACTAGCGATGAGGCTTGACACTTGCTCCATGCCCAAATTAAGGAACTCTTCACTTCCAACTACTTCTGTAAAATGTTGCTCTGTAAGCAAAAACAAAAAGTTAACTTTTTAGCCTGGATGAGGCTAAAAAGTAGGCTTCTCTGCTTTCCATATTTGCATTAATTACATTGCTCCCATTCTGTCTCAACGTCTGTTCCACAGCCCCCAACACACAGGGATTTGAACAGGGCAATAAGAGCTGTCACTCCTCACATGTAGTACAAAAATAGAGATTTGAGCACATAAACCTGCGTAGCTGTTGGCCTGGGTGAGCAGCTGGGAGCAGGCGTGCAGGTCAGCGAAGGCTCGGATTCCCAGACAGTTGGACGGATGAAGCTGGGAGCTCAAGAACTCACAACACGCCTTTTTCACCTCAGTCAGCTGGAGCAGGCCAGCAGCAGGCAGCAGAGCCTGAGGCACAGGACAGACGGTGGTAGGTGTGACATTACACACTATGAATCATACATCAAACTTGTGTCATCGTTTGAGCAATCACATGGTTCTGTCATCCAACAGTCATAGGTCAATTTGTTTAGCTTTATGTATGCATTACTATAGCACAGACAAAAACAATACTGTTTAACAATCAGTCTCACAAAATTCAATGTAAAGAATATAAAAGCATATGTGTGTTGGCTAATGACAGCAGTTAGCTGAATTGAACTTGCTGAATGGGTCATGTTCCTCCTCTGTTGTGCACAGTTACCTGCACATTGTCCTCTGTGACCTGAATCTCTGCTGTGTAAATGTAGTCCACCAGCAGCCCCAGAGTCCAGCCGTCCATCTCCTTAATCCTCACTCTCTTGGCTCGGCTCTCGGTCATCTCCCCTAGCCCAATGCACATGTGAGCAGAGCATCATCGGAAAAGGACACTAAACAGGACACTTAGTAGGGGGGTCTTCACCTGTGAACATGGCATGGAAGTAGGAGCTCCCAGCTGCTAGAACCACTCTGTGGGCAGATATCTCCACATCCTCTGCTACTATGGTGACATCACACAGCAGGCTCTGGCTGCAACACCAAACCACAGCACTTGATCTCTAGTACTCGTATCTCGTATCATATTTATATTGTTGTGCTGCAGTGGACAGGAATAAGAGCTGAGGTAAAGTGCTGCTCACCTGCGCAGCTCGTTCATGACTTTGAAAGCCTTCCTCATGTGCCGAGGGTTTAGTGTCACAGGACCCTGCCTCTCCACACCATCCTCTTTGTCACTCAGAGAGTGTGGACACAGTCTAGTGCACCTGGCAGCAACAGGCAACAAATAAGAGATTGCTAGAAACTACACAGCAATATAAATAACTTTTCATACATGACTTTTCTCATGAGTGACATGCCAAAATGTATTTCTTTCCATTACTTCATCATGTAGTTTGTGCCATTAATAAAATGTAACTCTAGCCATCTGCTGCCTCTAACAGTTCATTCAGTCACTTCACTGTGATTGGTTAAGTCCACCTGTCTCACAGAATGACACAGGCTGACCAATAGCCAGCTTGAGGTGATTTCAGGACTATGTGGTTTTAGATGGACAGGCCCAGATTAGAGCACTTCAGATGACTTGAGAAAATTGAAACATTATAATGTTATGGACTCATATCCGTTCTAAATGTATTATCACGTGACACTTGTTTCTGTCATCAGCACACCCACACATGTCTAAGAGCAGTTAACAAGCTCTGACTGAGCCATAACACACACACACCTCCATTATCCCAACAAACACACGTTGTGCACGTTTGTAAGCGCCTTACGGACAGACTCCGTGTCCGAGCTCTCGAGCTCCTGTCAGAGAGCACCGGGCTGGCCCCTGTCTCTGTCAATGCGGCACCATCAGTCAAGGCGCCACTGGAAACGTCAACACACAAGCACACGCAGACAGACGGCGTGTGTACTCACAGCGGATGACTGTCCATGATTCCGGGGTTTTTCAGCGGCTGAAAACTTGGCACAGCTGCATGCACCATTCCATATCCACCATGAGGGCTATTGGGGGTCGGAATTCAAGCGCAAATCCATGCCACGATCGCGACTTCAGACGCGGCGAGACGGGCGGACGGTAGCCCCATGAAAGCAGCGAGCAGCGGAGGTGACTGTGTATGAACACGCTGGGAACAACCCGGCTGCTCCACACTGGCCCACTGCTTCTTCTCGGGCGCACACAGGAAGCTAGGCGCCGTGAGGAAAGGGGCGATTCGGCACGTTTTAGCCCCCGATCCTCCCAGGTGAATACGAGTACGAGACAGACGGACAGCGCTACCTGTTATTTTCCAATCGCTGATTAAAACGTACAAACAAGGACCTGACGGCAAAGACGGCACCACCAGTAGCCAAGGCGTCCCAAAGAAAGCACTGTCTCCCTCTATCTGTGGAAGACTGGCCCCTGCATGCGAGCGCACCAAGCACAAGACGCACTAAAGTGTTATGATGAATCATGAAGATGATATATGCTTATATTTTTAAAGTCACACTAAAATAGCCTTTAACTCCCCTCTCAAACCAAAGAGGCCTCTCAAAGAGGCTATTTTTGTCAAAAAAGAGAATCCGTCGTTAAACAGAAATGGGGGAGTTAGACATAACTTGTCTCCCATTTATAATTCGATTCTTAAACCAAGTCAAAACAGACAAAGAAACATTAGGGCAGACAATCCAGGGCAGAGGGGTGGAGAGGGTCGTTAGGCTTGAATAGGGAGGCGAAACTAGTCGCCAGAGTAATTTGAAAAACAAAGAGACAGATTAGTGGGGATCGTTTTCAGAGTTTTTTCAGTGTAGGGAGCGCCTCCCGGCAGCTAGATATAAACAGGGTCTAACCAGCACAAGAACCAGAGCTGACGAAGCCTCTCGGATGAGCGGCGAAACGTTTTCAACCAAACAAACTTTGTCCAGTTGACAAATTGAACTTCTCCTTTTATCATGGATTCTACCTGGACGACTGAGGGACTTTTCACGCATCTTAAAATCCATATAATTAAGAACATTCAAAAATTCATTTGCAATAGGGTCTGAAAGGTTATCTATGTGCAAGTTAAAATCACCGGTTATAATAATCATATTAAATAAATTGTGTAGAATAGATAGAAACTCAGGAAACTCACTGATAAAAACGTTGCATTTTCCTGGTGGTCTGTATATGGTGGCACATAAAATTTGAGGGTTCCTAAAAACAATTGAATGATATTCAAAACTCGTAAAATTGCTTAATGAAATTGGTTTGGTGGCCAGAGTGCTTGTACATATAGAAGCAGTGCCACCTCCCCTTTTACCATTCCTAGTTGAAAATGCAAAGTTAAAAGTGGGTGGTGAGGCCTCTGTGAGAACAGCTGGCGCATCTGCACCTAACCACGTTTCAGTTAAAAAGAAACAGTCAAGTTTGTGGTCTACAATCAGGTCATTAACAATAAAGAACTTGTTCAGCAGAGAGCGGACATTTAAAAGGGCCATGTTTAAAGTTAGCTGAGACTGAGTAGCAATAGGAATTTGTGATGAGTGTGCTTTTGGAAGAGATCTAAGATTATGGACATTGGCAGTAGATTTATTAGAAAGTTTATGCTCATGTCGCTGTCTGCTGATCACGGGAATTAGCTGTGCTTGGTTATTTAGTCATGCTTCTAGAGTGAGTTCCATATTGTCTGACCATTTATGCAACGGTGGCCGACGAGGGTCCGAAAGGAGGACAAAATGTAAAAAAGGAGGACATGTGACAGACGGCCGGACAGACAGCTCTAAAACCGGACTGTCCGGACGAAATCCGGACGAATGGTCACCCTATACGGATACCGACTCAGAAATGGGGCCACCATCAGTCACCTCCTCTACATGGATGACATCAAGCTGTAAGCTAAGAGTGAGCGAGACATCGACTCACTAATCCACACCACCAGGATCTACAGCACAGACATTGGAATGTCATTCAGGCTTGAGAAATGTAGTAGGACGGTGACAAAGAGAGGGAAGGTAGTCCACACAAAGGGGGTCTCACTCCCAGAGGGAACAATAACAGACATTGAGGACAGTTAGGGGGACAGAAGGAGGCCGAGGACTAGTGAGTGTGGGAACCACTGTCCAGGATGAAACATCCAAAATCCATAAGTACATCAAGGACAAGGCCCCAACAGATGATGTGCTCAAGGAATGCCTCAGACTTTGGAGTGCAGAGGAAGAGGTGCTGGAGGGACCATCATGGCAGGACAAACCCCTACATGGGGCGTACCACTGAAACATAACTGAAATGGCTGATATCAAGAAATCCTACCAATGGCTGGAGAGGGCTGGTCTGAAGGACAGCACAGAGCCCCTAATCCTGGCTGCACAGGAGCAGGTCCTGAGCACCTGAGCAATAGAGGCCCAGATCTACCACACCAGACAAGACCCAAGGTGTAGGCTGTTCAGAGGCTCCTGAGACAGTCCAGCACATAACTGCAGGGTGCAAGATGCTGCAGGGAAAGCATACATGGAGCGACACCACCAAGTGGCGGGCATAGTGTACAGAAACATCTGTGCAGAAGACGGGCTGGAGACCCCAAGGTCAAGGTGGGAAACACCTCCGAAGGTTGCGGAGAATGACCGAGCCAAGATCCTGTGGGACTTCCAGATACAGACTGACAGAATGGTGATGGCGAACCAACCAGACATAGTGGGGGTGGATAAGCAACAGAACAGAGCCGTGGTGGTGGACATTGCAATACCAAGCGATGGTAACATCAGGAAAAAGGAACACAAGAAACTAGAGAAATACCAGGGGCTCAAGGAAGAGCTGGAGAAGGCCTGGAAGGTGAAGGCATCAGTGGTGCCCGTGGTGATCGGAGCACTCGGGGCTGTAACCCCCAAACTGGAGGAGTGGCTACAACAGATCCCAGGAAAAACATCAGACATCTCAGTCCAGAAAAGTGCAGTACAGGAACAGCAAAGATACTGCACAGAACTCTCAAGCTCCCAGGCCTCTGGTAGAGGACCCGAGCTGGATGAGAGTGAGAGACCAACCACCGTGGAAGGTGAGGAGCACATTTTATTATTATTTTTTAATATAACAATGACAACAAAGTTTTGATTCTTATAATATAGGCAAAAATATTTTATTCATTATTTAATCCACCATGTGTACGTGTGTATGTGTGTACATGTGTATATTTCAATATGACACCCTCAATGACAAAAAGTTTGGACACACCCCTTGACTAAATGATACAAAACTGTTTTATATTTTACTGTACTGTTGTAAGCTGTACAATAATTGATATGGGCACACTAGATGTATTTAAACACATAATACAAATTAATTTATCACAAGGTCCCCCATCCACATATTTTACCAGTGAAGGCAGTCCTTTTTATTTTACAATCTTTAGATGAGCTAGAGGCAGGCTTAGCCTTCACAGAGCAGACTGGACCCTGCTGCTGCTGCTGCTCTTGTCCTTCTTGGAATGGTATTTCCTGGCTGTAGCTCTTTGGTTCCTCTGAGCCTCAGACAGTCCATCTGCTCCCTCCTCGATCATCTGCACAGCCCTGGTGTCTCTCTGCTCCATCTCTGTCTGCTCTGCTGTCTGTGCAGGCATAATCCTCAGCCAGTGCTGGTAGTAACCACGGAAACCATTGATGTGGACCAAATAATTGTTTCTGCATTTGTACTGGAAAGACAAGGCAACAATGAGAGAGAAAAAAGCAACAGTACAGTTGGTATATGAAAGATCTACTGGGGTCTAAAGGGATTTGAAAATTCCCAAATCTCAATTTCAGGACTGTAAAAAAATCAATACCTAAATCAATACTAAAATTTGATATAGCCTAGGACTTTTGACTTTTCTGAATGTTTTAGAATTATTTTGATCCATAACAGAACAGGTATGAAATCACATGTAATTGTAAAGTAATGAGACCTAATGCCGATTATTTTGTGTTGAAAAAACATTATTTATATGTTTTTATTTTTTTTTACTTATGATATTGAAATCGAATATCACAACATCACGTATTGCATCTCTAATGGTTTGACATGTACAGAAGTAATATAATGGTAGCCGAGAGGGGCCAATAAGGATCGGGACATTCATCTGTCTTTTTATGGAGACTTTTTACATGATAATTCTAAAGCTGCAGCATGTTGCTGTTTATTTTACCTGGTCATAATTTGGAGGATACTGAGCAGCAAACTCTAGCTGCCTGATGATGACTTCATTAGGCCACACCTCTTTCTCCTTCATCAATAACAGAAGCTTTTTCAAATAAATATAATCCAGTCTGCGAGCTGCTCGACCAATCAAAGCAGAGAACACATGAACATTTGGCCTGAGCCCCAACTCCTGTAAAGATACACTGCTATTAGTCGTTACAACTACACAACTCTGTGCATTATAATAAAAAAGGTGTTGATACCTCCATGTTGCCAAGTAACTGCAGAGCATCCTTCTCCTGGTCACAGCCCAAAGCCAGACATCCAAAAGTCTGCACGTTCATGCTCACATGACGCTGATGCATAGCACTCAGCACAGCCTGCAACATTTTACACATCTATAAATATATTACTATTTATCTTAGCTGGACATGTCAAATGTAGATATATAACAGAGGGCTGAAGAAATGTTCATTACACCATTTCAATAAATAAAAAGTTCAGAAAATAATACTGCTACTGGTCATAATATAAAAACTCATCATCTTTCACTATTTCTGTTGGATAAGAACAGTGAGGAAGCAGCTGCCATGGACACACAGTTGCATCCAATCAGAGACATTGCTGGGTGAGAACCAGCACACCTATAGCTGATTATTATGTGATTTTTGGACCTTTTATTTATGTTTATTTTAATAACATGTAAACTGCAAAATCTGATGTGAGCCATCTGAGGGACATTGATCAGAAAAAAATCTGATGCTTTTGCTGAACATCATTTTAATAATAATTATAATTTTGTAATTTAGTATCAAAATAAAGTTTGAAGTTTTTAGTATTGGACAATATAATGTGGTAGAAATGGCATGAGAAAAGAAACACTCATCCGCATAGTGTTATTACATGTATGTTTTCATTATCTCACCTGTGCCGTTTCCATATCTCCTACTTTTGCTGCTCTGCGAATCACAGAGTTGAAGAAGGCCACGTCGAGTTTGACCTGGTGTTGCTTGGCTGTTCTCAAGAGCAAGGAGAGGGCCTGCAGGCTGGGCTCCACTGCGTCCGCCAACAGGGTCAGAGTCTTCAGGTCTGGTTTGAGTCTTCTGACCTCCATACTCTGCAGGAAGCCCTGAGGTCCTCCAATGAGAGCCAGACGATCTGAAACATTCTCTGTGGCACACAGAGAGACCACACCAGCATTTTTACCTTCAAATACATCCAGTAAGTTAGGATTATTAGTGTTTTCTTCAACATTAGCAGATGGTGAATGTATCTGATGATCTAATATTTGAATAAGTGCTCCATCTTGTTTCATTATAGGATTAGGAGTCTTTGGCTCTGATTGGATAAACAGTTCCTTTTCTAAAACATCTACATCAATTATGTTGTTTCCAGGCAGTGGAGTCCTTTTCTTTGGTCTGTCTCTCTTAGGAGTCTCTATAGGGCTGAGCAAAACAGCAGAGGCCAAAGCTGGGTCCCCTATCCCACAATCCCTTGCAGCACGCAGCAGAAGGGTGTAGTTCTTTGAGTCCGGATGAATACCACAAATCAACATTTGACGCCAGATCTGGGGGGAAAAAAATAAAAAATAAAAATAAAGGACATAAAGATTATTTAACACCTAACTACACAATGCTGCTGAATCCAATGTGTACCACAGTTTAAAAAACAATAAGTGCAGAGCAGTGGCTGTCTTTAGTTTGTGACTTTTGTTCACAGACAATGTCAATAAAACTGATTCTGGGTGTATAGGAGGTAGAATAAAATTGGAGATGATTCATCTATTTTTTCAAGGGCCCTCAAAACAGGCACAGAAGCAGTAGGAGAAGTAAAGAAAAGACATTTACAATACATAGAATATAGAAAAATATATTTTAAAAACTCTGAGTGGGTAAATGAGAAGGGAAAACAATAACATGGTTAAGAGCTTTTAAATGTTGGTTTTGAATAATATGTTCCCTTTAACTTAAACTTGCATTAGTTTTGCCATTCATGTTTCAGTCACTCTCAAATGTCAACGCTTCTGGATATGTTTAAATTGTGCACCTTGAACTGAATCTTAATTTGAAAATAAAGTACAGTATCTGTAATCAAATTGTGCAGGCCCAATTACTTTATTTATTATTTAATTCTTAAGAGTCAACTCATGTTGTTACCTGCAAGGCCTGTCTGAACCCAGTGTCTTTGTCCTTCACACAACCCATCAGGAGGTAATGAAACGTCTCCTGAGTTACAACATGGCCGTTCTCCAGCATCTCCTGAGTGCAGACACAGGGCAAAAACTGTTTTAGTAAAGTTGTCCACCAGTATCCACATATATGCACAGTATATCAGTGTGTGTACCCTGAGAGTGTGCAGACAGGCTTGGAGGTGGTTGGTGACCGCGTGGACCTTCAGGAGAGCGTGGTACGTGATAGTGCTGAGGGGGTAGTTTTTCCGAAGCAGTTCCTGTTCCAGCTTCAGAGCCTGTTGGAGCCCGGTCTGTTTGAAAGGACACTCGGCGCAGGCATTAAACAAAGCTGTGTAGGTCGCATCCAAAGGCTCCAGGCCACGCTTTTTCATCTGTGAAGGAAATTTAAGAGTAAGTTTTATGTTTTACATGTTTTTATTCAATTAGATCAGTATTTATAATGCATTTTATGATCATTGTAACCAATGCTGTGTAGTCAAATTTAGGCAAATAAAAAAAGAGTGGTCTTAAAACTTCATCCTGAGGCAAGACACTTTACCCGTGTCTTAATGTGGAGTGTGAGTGATGTGCTGGCAGTCACACTTCTATAAATATATCATTACATTAATAGATCACTGCCCTACTACTGCCTGATGCATACATTTTCAAGAATAACTACAGTGGTACCTCACCTTACGAAATTAATTAGTTCCAGAAGTGGTTTCGTAACGTGAATTTTTCGTTATTAGCTGATAAAGTTGATTAGCTATTTCAAAGGAAAAAGCCTGATTCGTTCCAAGGCCCCGATCCAAGTTTTTTTTTTTTTTTATAGTGCAACTTTTTTTATAGTGTAACACTGTGTTCTGCGTCCTGAGACTGTAGACCCAGGACTAAACGTGGACTATACCAGGTCTAGACCAAGGTCTAAACCTGGACTGGACCAGGTCTAGACCTAGACTAAACCAGGACTAGACCAGGTGGATTAAAGCACAGCGTGCGGGTCTATTTCCTGGTTTCGTGCTAGCTCTGCTATTAGCAGCAGCACCGGTGTACCTCACGAGTCACGGCTGCGACTGCGTGCGAGAAGTGTGCGCGCGGACACGTGTGTGATAGCGCAGCATGACCCGGCGCGGGGCTGCGAGCACGAGACCCGTGCTCAAACCGTGCCTCCTCTCTAGGTCTAAACCAGGATTAAACCACCGCATGCGGGTCTATTTCCTGATTTCGTGCTAGCTCTGCCGGGGTACCTCACGAGTCACGGCTGAGGCGAGCAGCGAGGAGGGGAGATGTGCCTCGGGACCGCACGTAGTCTGAGCGCATGAACGAACGCATGCAAGAGCCGCGGTGGTTTAATCCTGGTTTAATCCTGGTTTAGACCTGGTTTAGACCTGGATTAGATCTGGTTTAGATCTGGTTTAGATCTGGTTTAGATCTGGTTTAGATCTCGTCTAGAGGAGGCAGTTTGAGCACGGGTCTCGTGCTCGCAGCCCTGCGCCGGGTCATGCTGCGCTATCACACACGTGTCCACGCGCACACTTCTCCGCCCTCCACCTTCCCCCCACACTTCACTATTAATACATTTTGTTGAAAATCTATGAAAGTTTGAGTGTTTAAACGAGAGACAAATGTGAGAAAAGTTTAAATCCAGTCAGAGAAAAGCGTATAATGTGTGTGGCTGAGCGCGCATTATTTGAATTTTTGAGATTTCACGTTTCGTAACTTGAATTTTCTTTCGTATCTAGAGACCAAAATTTAACGTGAAGGTGTTTCGTAACTTGGAATTTTCGTTTGTTGGGTCTTTCGTAAGGTGAATACCACTGTACATCCTTGGGCCACATGTGCCTTTGTACCACATGTGCCTTTTTATGTTTTGCTGTTTTACTGACACATAGCTTGCCTTAAAAGTTGTATGATTGAAGTGATATTAAGTAGCATACATCATTATAGAGTTTGAAAGCCTTCTTGAGCTGCCCGGCACGCCCACAGCCTCCGATCAGCACACTGTAGTTGAACTCCTCGGGCTGAAGCCTCTCTCCTTGCAACATGTCTTTACAGAACAGGTCTAGAGCCTCCTGGAGCTGGGACAGGAACACAATGTCAAAAGACAGAAAAGCCTAAATGTTTTCCAAATTAGATGGGAAAGTTAGATAAGATAATTTTATTGATCTCACACAGGAGAAATTCACTTGTCTCATTAGCTCCAGGCAGTTTAGTGCAAAGAAAGTTAGAACAAAAAAGTGCATGCAGACAAGATAAGTAAAAATAATAAAAAGTTTAAGGGTACATTCACATTTGTACTAGTTTGGTCCTTTGAGCCCATTTTAGTCCTGATGTAGACTTGGTTTGGTTATGTTCTAGTCTTTGTTTTGTCCTGGTCCATGTTTAGTTCTGGGTTTAGTCCTAATTATGTGTGTACAAATTTGAAAATAAGAAACTGAAGAAGAAAAGCTACACTGGCAACCTGTCAGATAAAATTTTCAATTAGTCAACTTACTAGTCAAACCATGTTTCTATTGCGAATTGGATTTAAATATGGTGAATAAAGGCTTCTATACAGATATTATCTACACATACACACACACACACACACAATGGATTTGAGAAATCCATAGGCAACGTGCATTTTGTTTACTTATGGAGCAAACCCAGATCTTACCTTGTTCTCTTTAATCAGCTTCTTGCACTGTAGAAAGTACCAGTAAGGCGTATTGGTCCTCTTCTGCCTCCTCGCTATCTTCTGTGCATCTTCCCCGGTCTCCTCCTCATCCCCCTGGTACCGCAAATCCTCAAGATACGGGCTGCTTTTCCTGTAAGACCTACGAGTGGACAAGGACCCAGACAGCGAACCGAACCCCGTCTCCTCTCCCTGCGGGTGGATCTCCTGTGGTACGGCTCTCTCTGGTGGATCCACGGCCGAGATGGGCAGCGTTCTTGTGGGTACTGCGCCTGACATGAGCCGCGGATGGGGCAGGAAGAGGCCGGGGCTAGGAGCTAGTGCCCAAGCTCCTCGTGTCCCTTGATTTGACCTCTTCACAGCTCCGTGGAAGGTCCTAACACACACAGCGATCAGAACAGACTGCCCGCTTCCATTACGCACACAACGCACCGCGGAGATAAACATTATCAGAAAAATGTAAAGGATAAAACTTATGATTAGACTATGCTTCAGACACTCCGTCAATCAACTGACAGGACGACTCCATGTTGTTTACCAAACACGGAAGGCAAAACTAGTAGATAGCAGAATTGGATGAAAGCTGCGCGTTTGTATAGACTGGATGCATTGCAAATCGATTGTTAATACTTGCGTCTAAGAGTTTTTAATAAATTGGGACTTTTAACATATTATTTCTTTAGATTTATTTTTTAAGATTTAAATTGTATTTTAAATTTCTCTTGGTTTGAATACTTATAAGCTTGAATTGTCGTATGTCTGTTTTAATACTTGCATTGCACATCGTTACTTGCTTTGACTGTAATTGTGTATTTTATGTTTTGTGTATGACAGCCATAACTTAAGTGTTTTATAAATAACTTCATATGGCATATAATATTTAAATATTTCAAAAAGGGCTGGCTGCTCATAGAAAAAAAAACTGCATGATAAATCAAAAAGTTGGTGCAGAAGGACAGCCACATTTCTGGTTGTGAACCCAAGGGCATCTGAGCCTTAGCCTAGTTACTACCACCAATACAGTACTAGTGGTTCTTGAATATTTGCCAGTGCAGTGTCAAACAAATTAACTGGTTTGGACTGTAAAGAACCAACACATAACACTTGTACTGAAATTGTAAACTTTATTCACTGTAGCACCTTGAGTTGAGGACCAATCATCACATACAGACTCTTGTACAGAGTCAGTACGGTGACAGATGTGGAGGCTGAGCGACGTGACTCTGAAACAGGGTAACTGTGTCGAGCAGAGTTAGCGGGATATCCCTGATGACCGAAGGCAAATCCTCGTGGTGTAAGGGGTAGATGACCACGCTCAAGGCCGGGCGCTCAGCTGAAAACCTGACACAAAATGATACAATTTACGATGCTATGCCAATATTAACAACAATCATCACAGTAGCCAGCATTTTTATTCAAGTAAGAATAACTTTTAGATATCACTTGAGATGAAGTAAAAAGAAGGCACCCAAATGGTTACGAAACTTTCTACAATACACAATACAATGGACAAACATTAAATAATGCACAGATTCTGGTATTTTCTGAAAGAATGGAGAACAAAATACTGCCACTAATCATATCTGAAGCACAAATGTTTGAATGATTTAATATTGTCAACCTAAAACATCTGTCACTTGTAAATTTGCTCATAGTGGGGAGAGTAACCAAATCTTTAACTCATGTAAGAGTACTGTTACTTGACACAATATAATAAGTAATAGATATAAGCAAAGGTAAGCTGTCAGAATTACAGAAGTTTGGTTTCCAGGGTTACCTTTCTATCAGTGTTTTCTGCAGATTGCGACAGGCCACCAGAGTCCCTCCCATGAACAGATGGCACATGACCACAAGGCGGCAGCGCTCCATGAAGCTCTCTGTGGCGGAGGGGTCAAACGTCCCACTGCGGGAGATTAGGCAGAGACGACGCAGGAGCGGGCAGCATGACAAGGCTTCAAAGAACGCACTGTTGGCACTCAAGTATGGCTGCTCTAACCTAAGAAAGGTATAAAAACAATTATGATCCAATGTAGTCAATAAACCCAATGTAATAAGACCTACATGTCTGGATTTCTTAAGATGAATTGTAAAAAAGTAAACATTTCACAAGTAAAAGTTGTATTGCGTTAAATTTAAGTCATAAATGTCTCATATAGCCTAGGACATACGCTTTTTCATTAAAATGGGTATTCTCACCTGAGTTCTTGCAGCTGTGTGCAGTGTCTGAGCGTCTCCTGCAGAGCTGGAGCATAGTTCATTGTCTTAACTGCTCCGATGTTGGCCAGCGACAGAACTGTCAAGCTCTTACAATGTTTGGCCATGTGTACCAGCCCTGTTCCTTTCAAAATCCCCGGCAGTCCAGCCAAAGTCAGGCATCTCAATCTTTTTAGGCCCTCCAGAGCTGCTATGTGTGCATCTCCCACTCCTCTGGCCCAAGCACACATCCCCCGGGGCTCTACGCTGCTGCGAGTGCATGGCTCCAGTCTGGGAAGAACCGACACAAAACCAGGACCAATGACTTCCAGTGTCTCTAAAGTCACACACCCTCTCGTCAGCTGGGCCAATCCTGAAGTACTGTCCACTGTGGAGGATTGCCCCGAGTCTGGTTTGTAATTCTGAAGGCCTATTCTTGTGCATTTCTTTAAACCAAGTAAAAGTGATGACGGAGAAGTAGTGTTTGAGTTGTTATTTGAATTCACTCCATCTGACAGTGCACATGCGGGTAAAGTCAGCGAGCATAGTTTTCTTAAATTAGCCAGACTAGAGCACAGATGCGTTTCATTATTCAAACTGGGTGACTTTTCGTGGTGATAATGAGTGTGCATCAAGTTTAAGTGCTTTAGATGTGAGCAGCCAATTGCCAGTCGACTCATAGTAGAGGCTAGTAGCTGGTCGTCAATGTTTCGGCAGTCAGAGTACAAAACATGGTTGATTCCGCTCAGATTTAAGCTAGAGAGCTGGGTAGGATCGCTTACTCCTCCTTCCAGAAGCGATTGGAAAACTTGGGGCCACAGCGCAGGGCACCGGCTAAAGCTCAGATGGCGAGGGCTGTTTCCCCCCAGAGCCAGCTTCAGCAAGGAGGGGTCCAGCCATGTCCGAGGGAGCTGCAGGGCCTCCAAGTCACCCCTTTGTCCCAAGCTCTGGGCGAGGGTCCGAGCAGAGGGCCAGTGGGCGGGGTTTGGACCAGGGATGGACACCAGGAAGACTCTGAGACGCCCAGGAATGTGGACACTGAAGACAGCCAGGTACAGGAGCAGCAGGGTCTGGTTCACCTGGAACCAAAATATGAATTTTTTCCAACATGGCGTTTATTGTTTTGCCAAAAAACAATTCAGAAACAATGATATTAACTCCCAAATATTATTTTAAAAATGTATAAGTAAAAATGTATAAGTAAAAATGTATATGATGTCAGTTTAAAATGTTTCAAAACCTGAAATAGATGTTTATTAAAATTTTATGTTTTGTGAACTTGAGTTACCCCAGAGCTGATTAGCGATATTTCTGTACACATCATGGTTTTACCATTAAAAAGAACTTTGAGCCACTGCAAATCCCCTCACCTCTCCTGGGGCCAGTCGAGCGGTGAACTCTTCTAGCTGTTGATAATGTGGCACGCTGCTCTGCCCCACCATCAGCTGACAGGACACACCCACGCCCTCTCTTGTCACGTCAGAGATATCAAACTGCAGCATTAGCCTACAGCAAAAAGGAAGAACATTTCCTCAACATTCCCAAAAGTGTCACTGTAACAAAAAAAAGTTTTTACCCAAACCGTAATGAGGTTGCAGACTGAAAATTCTCTGACTTTATCATACAATACTGGATAGTTGACAGAACTGAATTAATCAATACACCTCACTTACTGTTATAAGATGACCTCAACTACACTTTGCTGATATACTGTATACCAAGACAGATGATTAGGAAAAATAATCAATGTTTTAAGGTTTAAAGAAAGAGGAAAATGGCAGTAGCTTTGTAGTGGGATGTACAGACAATAATTTGAAAGCTGGGCAAGACATTCTCATTGGCTCCCTCCTCTCTTCTGATGCCTGATGTATATGCATGTGTTTGGCAAGATCACTTTTACTCTCATGATGAAAATTCACCAGAGGCACATGCATGTTAATTATGATTCATTACCGTAAGCAAATATATACACATGATAACACAACTGTTCATGCAGGTTTCAAGAACCACTTGAGCTATGATGTTAATATAGTGCCTAATATAGTGAATCGTGTCTTGGAGTTGGACTGAGAAATCTATTGATCTTTTGTGATTTTATCTGAAAATATAGAAAAATGGCTTTCCATATTAATTTTCTAAACATAAACAATACAGACTTTTAATCAACGCCATTTAACCAAAATAGTAAAATGTCTTCCTCCAAAGTCTGAATCCTGCTTCAAACCACATAGTTTTACTGATTGGCTATGGATCTCAGTTAAGAAGACCCAAGCATATCATTGACTTATCAATTTGAAATTACAAAATCTCAATTCAATAATCAGGCCGTACTTGCGGAGCTTTGCACAATACGGAACCACCCCATAGCTGGGAGTGAGCAGAGACTGTCTGAGCTCCGATAGCCTGCTGAGTGTGTCCACAGCCTCTGAGCTGAGCTGAGAGGAGATGAAGCTGGAGGTGACGTCAAAGGCAAGGCAGCGCAGGTGAGACAGAGAGGCGAGGAGGTGGGACAAACGGACCGTGGTCAGCCTGCATCCTGTCACGTCCAACTCAGTCACCTCTCTGCAGCGGGAGAGGTGTTTCAGAGTAGAGCCCGACAGCCAATAACAACCATTCAGGCTCAGAGACTGCACATGATTGGACAGCTTCTCAATGGTACCCACTACCATTATGTCAGTGGCCTGGTAGGAGAATAAAATTAAAAGACAAATTAAAGTCATTTTAATCAGCAGGTACAATTAGAAAGTGTTTTATTGACTGGTCTTATTCTTAACAGTTTGGAATACATGGTTTGGTGCGCTATGTAGTTTTTCTGGTGGAGAGGTTGCTACTGGCTTGTCTCCATAAAGATATTATTGCTTTACCTGGAATATTCAACAGTATGAAGAGACTGAAATCTCTGTGGATGCAATAGGTCTGGTCTAGATCTGTGGAGGTCAGCCCATTTACACTAAGAATACCTGTTTTTCATGGTGTTTGGCATAATAAAAACACCTGCTATTGTATAATTGCAAGGTAGATCACTTTAATACCATACTGTGGAACATTCTTGGCAAAGCAATAAAATCTCTATGGAAACAGAAGCTGGCACACCATACCATCAGAAAAGTGCAATTGCAGCATCCACAAATTACATTATAGAATTATATAGGTTAAGCATTGTTGCCCATAGCTATGAACTGTTGAGACTATAAACAACTTTTGTACCAAATAATGGTCAGAGAAGCAGACTTGTGAGAGCAGGGTCTTGTCATAGCACAGTGTGCGTAGCTTGTGGCAGGCATTGGCCACATTGAGCAGCAGGTCACAAACTGGGAGATGGTAAAGAATACAGAGCAGGATCTCATCTGAGAGGTTCAAGAGGCCCACAGAATCTGCACTCCGCTCCCCCTCCTCTTCACAGGCACCCTGAGTGGAGACACACTGTTGTACAGTTATAAAAGGCACTGTAATGTAGTTATACTTAAACTTTCTCAGACTAGTGCACTATAAGCATATGCATTAAAACAGTTCAACCAATAATTGTTGTAACAGCCTGAGGCTCAGAATTAAAGGCACTTCATGTCTCTTGAATACTTGAATTGGCCATCTCTGAAAAAAAACGAAAATCTGTAACGATTCCAAATCTCATCTAGAAAACCTAACTAAAACCACAGCGATCGATCCATGACGTGGTGGTGTTACATACTGAAGCTACGGTTCTATCAGTAACAGTTGCTCTGGACTGGATCTTCCGCTGAACTTACCTGCGCACTGTGCCCGTCCATTATTCCGGTTTCCCCTCACTCTCTCATCGTTTATCGGTTCCAGTTCGTCTTCTCCGGTCAGAGTTCTCACGGTTTACCGGTGTAAAGTCAAACATCCAGCCGTTACAGTACAACCACACCGTAAACGACAATCGCTGCTGCCGCGGAAGGACTTTTTCGATGCACACTGTCGGAAGATTTTACTATGACGGACACCCAACTTCCTGCTGGGCATGGCTCTATTAAAATAACTGAGTCTGAAAATACATTGCTACATTTTATATTTAAAGTATTTTAATATTTCCAAACAGTCTGGACCATAGCATATTTCCTCTTTTTATTCCAACTTAAATGGCTTTTTTCATGACATAATCATGGCTGTGCGATGGAGCGTTGCCCCTCGTCCTTTGACATGTCAATATTCATAGTTAAATAGAAGTTCTGACCAGCACAGTTGCACCATCCCTGACCCACAATAAATAGCGGGCGAGGATTGGTTAGATATTTAATGTATGCCAGACTGCTCTTCTTATGGAGGCTACTCTGCATGTAAAATTCACTGACGTCAAAACAGTTGGCTCCATAACGCCCCCCTAGTGTGTAAAACTGTTTTATAAAAGCAAGCCCTTAAACTAATCTTGACTTTTACTTCTTTAAAACGCCAAAAAGAAAGAAATCCACTCTTTGATGTGTTGTGTAAAAAAAAGTAATTGAGATAGGCTGGTCAGGGTGTGTCAGGCTGCAGATGGTGTGAGCGTGGTTTTGATTAAATAGGGAGCGATTAATTACAAGAAGGATGTTGTCTTTCCTTCATGAGAACACTTAATGTTCACAACATGTTTCTGCAGAACAGAAGAAAATTAACTATAAAATGAACACCCAATGCATAATAATTTTAACAAGGTAAGAATGAACTATCAATTGATGATTAAAAGCTGTTTTTTACTGGGCTAATTCATAGCTAGAAAAGAATCCTATATAAATAAGTTGTTAAAATGTAAGGGTAGTTTTGGGTTTATCAATCATAAAACACAGTTTTTCAATGCTTAATTTGATTGACGCTACACTTTTATCTTGAGTGTCGTGACTAGACCAAATTCAAATCAGATCAAAACAGAGAACAATCTGGACCAAAGCAACAGGTCAAAACCTGGTCTATATGACTGTAAAGAATAGCTGATACATGATCAAAACTCTGTTGGTTTTTTTAAGAACCAAAATGTATGAAACTACATTAAAGCACCTCAAACTTAAGGGAAATACTAATTATACACATGCACACACAAAAACAATGTATTTGAAGCCCTTTGGAATACAGTACTTTACATCCTCATATCCTTTATAACTTCATTTTAATTTAAAGTTATCTAGGGAGGCATTTGGTAAGCTGCTTTTTAAATTTTGACACAACTTGTGTCAAACACTTTCAGATGCTTAAAATACTTTCAGCTATAAAATGATCTTAAATAACCAAGAAACAAAATTTGAGGAATAACTTTACAAAGTTGCTTGTACTATGCTCAATTGGGTTTGTCGCAAATAAGAAGCACCAGGCCTTTAATGTACTATACTGAACAAATTACACGCATTGCAATCTATTGAAAGAATTGAAAGAATAAAAAGAAATACTTACATAAATCAAAACAAAGCGGTTTAAATAAAACAATATTTCTGAAATGATAACTGTATAGCTGTGAGTTCATGTATGTAAAAAGAGGCTCAGTGCACCAACTTTGTCCTAGTGAAGTTCCAGTTACAGTATTTGTCCATCATTTCCTTTTCTAAAAGTTTTGGTGGGGTTCATCAATCTGGAACAGACACGCAGGGGCCACATCCATAGTGAACTTTTGTCACTTCCACAAATATGCACAAGTGCATTCTTCATATCCAGCGATGGCTGTAGTACTCATGTATTAGGAAAAATTAGCTTGGTTTTAAGGGGGCAGGTGGTAGACTGGCAGAAGCTTGCTCCAGAAAAGCCAGTGGTCCTGGTGGAGGCAGATCTGTGGGTTTACGCTGCTGTCCGCTCACATCCTCAAGCACTTGCTGCCAGTGGTGCAGTTTGGCCAAATGTTTCTGAACCAGCAGTTCTTTCCTCTGCAGCTCATTCCGTAACTCAGACACATCCTGAAGTGAAAATAAATAATATTACAGTAATTCTAAATAACTTTCAACTTCATATCAAGCTGAACCTACCTCCTTCACCACCTGCTCAGGTTTCTGTACTGACAGTTGAAATCGTTTCTGCAAAAAAAAGCACTCCGTCTGTCGAGCCACATCCAGAAACTTCTGGATGCACTGATCCACACCTGTAGTAAAAGGAAGAGGGGCAGATAAAACACTGACATGCTCAACAGCATGAGAAATTACCAATCATACTGTGTATACCAGTTCGAATTTCTTCTTGGTCAGTCCCATTCACATAATCTTGACTTACAAGGGATGCAAAACAGGCCTACAAAATGAACACCAAGTATGTAAGCAAAAAAGCAGCCAGCCAGTTGTGGCATAATGATTGGTATTGATACAATATGTAATCATGAACATACTGTAGTATCTTACACAATTAGGCTACAACAATTGGACTACTGACAGTAATAATAATAAATAATAATAAAACAAATAGTGATACAGATACTGTATTTATACAGTATCTTAATATTTCAATTGTTGCAAATTAAATCTGTCCCCTCCTCTCTTGCCTCTTGTTTACACATTTATGGACATTTAAATAATTTTATTTAACACAAATTTAACACAGTGAGTAGAAGCTATTAAATCATATTTCTAAAATCACATGAACTGCTCATTGCATATTTGATGGTGTAAATATTTTTTGTACTATTTCTACGCCTATCATTTTTAAGACACGTCTTTAGGAATTTAAAATTGTAAAAGGACCCCAGGAAGACTAGCTGGCCCTGGTGTACAGCTAATGGGGATCCTAATAAACCTATCTTAATAAATCTTAGTATTGAAGAAGTGTGTATTCTGGATCTAAGGCAAACAATGTGCAGCGTACCAATGTATTATACAAAAACTTCACTGAATGTGGGCAAAAAGCAAATACAATGCTTAACACATGTGTCCTACAAACTAGCAGGCAAATGGCAATCTTGCAGGCAATCTTGTTTATGATAAGTCAAATGTAAAGAGTTGTGATTAAAAGGCTGAGGATGCTAACGCATTAGCACACATGTAAACTATCCCAGTACCTCGAATGAAGCCTCAAGTTCGTCGACCAAAGTGTTACTCCCAGGCCCCCTCGCTCCTGGAACTCCGGGACCAGGAAAGCCCGGCTGACTCGGTCCACCCGGACCACCAACGGGAATCTGACCAGGAGCCTGCTGCCCAGGAAACATCCCACTCATGGAAGACGCCATATTGGTGTAAAGCTTTTCCCCTTTGCGCGTATGTCCTGCACATGCGCGTTGGAGTTTAAATGCACAGCACGGTGAAGTGGCGAACCAAAATTTGACTTAAAATAACGAAATTATATGCAAACTGCACAGTTTAATGTGAGTAATCAGATGGACCCTGATCAGAGGCAAATCAGTTTTTTTTTCAATTTTCTTGAGATTTTTGGAATCCTGACAAAATCTGATAAAATTGGATTTTGACAGGATACAACCGCAGCGACTCCTACGACTTTATTGATCTCACGCAGGAGAAATTTACTTATCATAGTAGCTCCAGATAGGGACATACCACACAAACAAATGCATTTAAGGACCAATTGATCATAGATGGGTGTGATCATGTTAAAATCGTTGAGCTCAAACATGATATTTTGTGCAAACAGACCCAGTGCATTAAGGTTTTGTAAAGGTGCCGTTTCATCCATGGACGGAGATTTTATCACGGCACTTGGAAGAGCGTAGAAGGTTCGAGCGCGAGGACAGCAATCAGCTGTTGGGTTCTGACGTCATTACGCAGAACTGTCGCTCGGCACGGTGATTGGACAGTTTTATGGATGAGGCGGGAAGTCTCTAGAAACAGCCAGACCCTTTTGGAAAGCGCAGCATTGACAGTATAAAAGATGAGAGCAGCGTCAGAGACGTCAGATTCAAATCAAGACACGACAAGACGGCAGAAGAACTACAGCCAAGCAGAAGAAAACAACTGCTAACTTTTCACGATCTATCCGAGATACAACTGTAAGTAGCTTTTACTAACACACAAAAATATGCACAAAAGCCAAGCTAAGAAATTATGCAAAAATATTGCATTGTTAGTTCATGTAAATCTAATATATTTTGAATTGTATTATAAATATTTTGTTGTTGTTTTTTCAGAGGGTTAAAAAACATATCTACAACATATCTATCAGCATGTCTGCAAACAGCGTAGCTGTGGGCATTGACCTGGGCACCACATACTCCTGTGTGGGGGTCTTCCAACATGGAAAAGTGGAAATTATCGCCAATGACCAGGGCAACAGAACCACCCCCAGCTATGTGGCCTTCACCGACACCGAGCGCCTCATCGGAGATGCTGCCAAGAACCAGGTGGCTCTGAACCCCAACAACACAGTGTTTGACGCCAAAAGGCTGATCGGCCGCAGGTTTGACGACCCCACAGTGCAGGCTGACATGAAGCACTGGCCCTTTAAGGTGGTGAGTGACGAAGGCAAACCCAAGATCAGAGTGGAGTACAAGGGAGAAGACAAGACCTTCAGCCCAGAGGAGATCTCCTCCATGGTTCTGGTGAAGATGAAGGAGGTGGCAGAGGCTTACCTGGGCCACAGGGTGTCCAATGCAGTGATCACAGTCCCAGCCTACTTCAACGACTCCCAGAGACAGGCCACTAAAGACGCAGGTGTGATCGCCGGACTCAACGTCCTGAGAATCATCAACGAGCCCACAGCCGCCGCTATCGCCTACGGCCTGGACAAAGGCCGATCCGGAGAGCGCAACGTCCTCATCTTTGACCTGGGAGGGGGCACCTTCGATGTGTCCATCCTCACCATTGAAGACGGCGTCTTTGAAGTCAAGGCCACAGCCGGAGACACTCATCTGGGTGGAGAGGATTTTGATAACCGCATGGTCACCCACTTTGTGGAGGAGTTCAGGAGGAAACACAAGAAAGACATTAGCCAGAACAAGAGAGCCCTAAGGAGGCTGCGCACAGCGTGTGAGCGGGCCAAGAGGACCCTGTCCTCCAGCTCCCAGGCCAGCATTGAGATCGACTCTCTGTTTGAGGGACAGGACTTCTACACCTCCATCACCAGAGCACGCTTTGAGGAGCTGTGCTCAGACCTGTTCAGAGGAACACTGGAGCCTGTGGAGAAGGGCTTGAGAGATGCCAAAATGGACAAAGGACAGATCCAAGATGTGGTTCTGGTCGGGGGCTCCACCAGGATCCCTAAAGTCCAGAAACTCCTGCAGGACTTCTTCAACGGCCGCGACCTGAACAAGTGCATCAACCCAGATGAGGCGGTGGCCTATGGGGCTGCCGTCCAGGCTGCTATCCTCTCCGGGGACACCTCAGGGAAGGTCCAGGATCTGCTGCTGCTGGACGTAGCCCCTCTGTCCCTGGGCATCGAGACAGCTGGAGGGGTCATGACGGCCCTGATCAAACGCAACACCACCATCCCCACCAAGCAAACCCAGACCTTCAGCACCTACTCCGACAATCAGCCCGGGGTCCTGATCCAGGTGTATGAAGGGGAGCGGGCTATGACCAAAGACAACAACCTGCTAGGCCGCTTTGAGCTAACAGGGATCCCCCCTGCCCCCCGAGGTGTCCCTCTTATCGAGGTTACTTTCGACATCGACGCCAATGGCATCCTGAACGTGTCAGCTGTGGACAAGAGCACCGGCAAAGAGAACAAGATCACCATCACCAATGACAAAGGCCGACTGAGCAAAGAGGAGATCGAGAAAATGGTACAGGACGCAGAGACGTTCAAAGCTGAGGACGAAGTCCAGAGGAACAGGGTCAGTGCCAAGAACGCTCTGGAGGCCTATGTGTTCACTGTGAAGAACAGTGTGCAAGATGAGGCTGTGAGCAGCAAACTGAGTCAGGACGACCGCAAGAAGCTGCTGGACAAGTGTGAGGAGACCATGAGCTGGTTGGACAATAACCAGCTGGCTGAGGTAGAGGAGTACCAGCACAAGCAGAAAGAGCTGGAGAAAGTGTGCAACCCCATCATCAGTAAACTGTACCAGGGTGCGCCCCCCACAGGCAGCTGCAGAGAGGATGCTCGGGGGAGCTCTCAGGGGCCCACCATCGAGGAGGTGGACTAAAGTGACTCTTCTGGTATAAATTGAATATTACTTCTTTCATTGGACAGTAACAGACATGTTGTTGTACATTGTGCAGTTTCACTCACAGCATTATTTATGTAAAAATGTAAATAACAAAATCCTATTTTGAAATCGTAAGAAATAAGACATGCCTGTTGTTGATAATTCAGTTATTATGGTATTAATATTTTTAATAAATGGAAATGTATACTTCTATATTAGTAGTCTTTATTATAACAAATCAAGCAAGAATCAGGTAAAAAAAAACAAAAAAAAACTGTTTTCTAGTTATCTACAGTTGACTGTGATAAAACGTCATGTCAAAACTTCACCAAGCCATATATGCCAAACTGGTACTGGAGGGAGCAGGGAATGTAAAAGTCACCCAGCTCATGACTAGATCTGGATAGTATTCTGTTCCTTATTTCATCCTTGACTGAATAGTGTCCTTTCTACTGGGTCAAAGACAACTTCATATGAAGCCTGAATATTTTTATTTCAGAAGGACAGTCTTCTGTTCACATATTTGCCCAATATTTATTATAATAATAATGCATTGGATTTATATAGTGCTTTTTTTTGCTCATTATTTATTCACTCCACACATGGTGGTAAGCTACCTTCCCTGGCCCCTCCAACCACCACCAACACTCACACACCATTTTAATACTAGGCAATGTAGGTGAAATGCCTTGCCTAAGGATTCAACTACTTTTTTTTGCCACTGGCTTCCCACTGTGGGATCTGATATTCCCAGTTTTCTCTCATTGATTATGATAGTAACTTTTATTGTTTGGTAGGGTCCAATAAAATGAATCCTGCTTTTACATACAACATGTAATTATAAAAGTTATAGAAGTCTGTAAAAGTTTATTACCTCCAAGAACAAATCAATTAACACAATCAAGCACTCTTAGCCAAACCAGCTGCAAACTCAACTAAAGTCCGTGTTGGTCTTCCAGACATTCCTTTTCTTAAATATGGAACCTCATCTTTGTTGCTCATCACACCGGCAATATCCAGATGAGCCCAGTGTGGAAGAGTGACAAACTCTCTCAGAAAGGCAGCGGCTGTGCATGCTCCTCCAGACCTGGAGCAAAGTGATAAGAATATTAGAGCAACCAGACACTGACATCTCTCTATAGTTAGCAGTCACTAAGCATGAGATACGTACCGGCTGTACTTGCCAATGTTGTTGAGGTCAGCCAGCTGACTGTCAGTCACTTGTTTGGTGTAGTGCTGGAAAAGAGGCATCCTCCACAGTCTGTCACCGGTCACAACACTAGCCTACATACACACAGCAGCCATCAGAGCAGGAGACTGGAGCTGACACATACACAATGAGCTATTAAAACTTACTTTATGTAGCTGCTCCCATAGCCAGTCAGAGTTTGTGAAGACCCCTGTGGCTGCTGAGCCAAGAGCTACATCCATAGCGCCTGTAAAACGGGACAGCATTAGATGTGAAACCAACATTAGTAATATTTTAGGCTGCTTAAATAAACACATCACCAGTAAGCGTAGCAACATTGACAATAGCTCTGGGATTGAAGGTGTGTCCGTAACACAGGGCATCGGCAAGAATGAGTCTGCCTTCTGCATCAGTGTTGTCAACCTGCAACAAAAGCACTTAAATACTGTAAATGTCAATCAACACCTTAAAGTGCAAAGTCTAACTACAACACTGAAATATTTATGCCGTCACCTGAATAGTCTTTCCATTCTTGGCTTTGACTACATCCCCAGGTTTGGTAGATTTTCCACTGGGCATATTCTCGCACAAGGGAGCCAGGCCTAAAGGAAATTAAAGAATGAAATTAAAGAATGAACTGGCTCTGTCACTGTTTTTAGTTTTAGTTCTGTGTGAACCAAGCATATAAACAAGCATATAAGTTTACCAATCAGGTTGACTGGCAGCTTAAGAGCTGCAGCTGTGACCACAGAGGCACACACAGTGGCTGCCCCTCCCATATCTGCTCTCATGGCATCCATAGACTGTGAGGGCTTCAGAGAAATACCACCACTGTCACAAAAGAAGTCACTTAAACAAGTACAATCTGATTTTATATATATATAATATATATATGATATATATATATATATATATACGGTATATAATATGATATATATATATATATATATATATATATATATATATATATATATATATAATATGATATATATATATAATATGATATATATATATAATATGATATATATATAATATGATATATATATATATAATATGATATATATATATATCATTATATACAGTTAGGCTGAGGGCTTTACAATGAATTGGTAAATAAAGTTTATTTTTATAAAAGTTTTATGTATTTTCGATAAATACTATAAAATTACGACCTGGTATAAGGATAAAAATATATTAAAAATCAAATTTAGCTAATAAAACGGCGAGAAACCACAAACTTACTTAGCCTACTTGGCTATAAATCATCAAATAGAAAAGAAACTGTGTGTTGTACCTGTCAAAAGTGATGCCCTTGCCAACTAACAACAGTGGAGAGTGTGTACTGTCAGGTGACCCATTGTAGTGGAGCTCCAAGAAAAGAGGCGGCTCCTCTGAACCTCTAGCCACACTCAGAAAGGCGCCCATCTGCTGCTCCTCTATCCACACCTTGGACCTGTTGAACCAGCTTTCATTAGAACTTGTATTAAAGATGAATTCACTGATTGAAAAAGATTGCCTCAAACCTCTTGTGAATGGTGACTTGTGTATTAGATGATATTTTCTCTTCAATTATATTTGCAAAAGCTGTGGGAGTTACGTGGTTGGCAGGAGCTTCCATAAGTAGCCGTGCCAGGTTTTGGCCCTCTGCGTACACAACTCCTTTTGCCCATCCAGTAGAGTCAGTGCTAAGAAATAAGCAAAAAATACCTTCAATTTGTACATGTTTATTATTTTATACTGTATGTCAGTGGTGATGTTTATATGCACACTTAAAATCTGATCATTATCTGATATCTTGAGTATTGACAGATTATTGAATTGTCATGTAAACAGTTACTATCTGAGTACAGGGGGTCCTCGGGTTACGACGTTGATCCGTTCTTAAGACGCGTCGTAACCCGAATTTCGTCGTAAACCGGATTTTGCCTTTGATCTTCCAACCAAAGCACCAATAACCTTTCCATCTCAATAATTAGACCACTACGCTGCTTGGTTATCACTGCCGCTTTCATAGGAGCAGATCAGAGCCCACATCAGGTACTTCCGCCCACATTGGACACGCACATGAGGCCGTCTTCTTCTCCCTACAACCACAACAGAGCGTATTCTTCCGCCGTGCGCCGCGCGCCGTTCGCGTTTGTTTACATCTCTTACCACGCTAAACCACGTAAGACGGAATGACGCGTAATTAGGGATGCAAATTATCGGTTAATTCATTAACTGATAGTTGATTGACCTTATCGGTCGATTAACGATTAACTGATAAGCGGCGTTTTTCACCTGAATTTGAGTGTTTCAATAGGGTCTTTAAGAATATAAGCTATAGTAACATAACACTGAGTCAAAAATATATCATAGTTTTATTATATTGTATATTCCTCAATTAATTATTCCTTAGTAAAAAGCAGACAAATGTATTGATGCTGAATAACAAAATACAGTAATCCCTCGCTCTATCCAATTTTTTTTTTTTATAGTGTAACATTTTTTTATAGTGTAACATTGTGTTCTGTCCTGATTGGCTAAGAGACTAGACCAGGACTGAACGTGGACTGGACCAGGTCTGAACCAGGTCTGGACCTGGACTGGACCAGACCGGGACTCGACCGGGTCTAGACCTGGACTAGACCAGACCAGGATTAAACCATCACGTGCCCCACGTGCACCGCGGCTCGCGCCCCGAGCCCAGGCGGGGCGCGAGCCCAGGCGGGGCTCGGGGCGCGAGCCGCGGCGAAACCAGCAGCGCATTCCGGGTTCGATCTCGCCTCGCGGTACACCCGGGGCTGCTGAGCAGTGCCGTTGGCGCCTGCGGTCGGCTGTGAGTCGAGCTTGGCGCAGCGCAGTTGCCTTGTTTCGGGTGCGCGTGTCCGCGTGTCCGCGGTTAGCGGTTAATTACAATTAATGCATTTTGATCGACCAACGTCTTAATCGACAATTAACCGTTAATCGATTAATTGTTGACATCCCTACGCGTAATATATACATATTTTTTTTAATGGGGGCGCGTTCGTAACCACGAAACGTCGTAACCCGAGACCGTCGTAACCCGAGGACCCCCTGTAATCAGTTCAGGTATTGACAGAGAAATCTGCAAAAAACAAAACAAAAACAAATGATGTAGCAAATGCAAAAAAAGTGTATTCACATTCAGGAGTTGCCGTTAATATCACACACGTGGCTAGGTGTTTGATATGATATGATGGTAAATGGTCATGTTTATGAAGCGCTTTATATCGAGCAACCACTCACTCGTTCACACACGCAGTCATACATCAGTGTACACAGACATACAAACAACACCACAACAACAGCACTCATCTGTGGATCTGACTACTCTGCCAATGATGTTTATGTCAAGAACAGGATTTGATGAGCACTCTTCCAACCAAGTTACTGCCTAATAACAGGGTTATTATCTGATCATGTAAATATCCACTATCTCTAAAGATGAGCACTGAAATGTACCCAATAACTTTTGGGGCTGTAAAATGAATCGCAATCAAAATCCAAATTTGAATGGACACAATTATCAAATTGCAAAGGCTGCAAATACCTTCATAAACAACACTATATCCCCTCTTATTCTGCACATACACTGCTAAACTTGTAGTTTTGATCTGTACAAACACGTTCTGAAATACGATTCTTGCAGTTTGTCAGTTCATATTTCAGTTTTCCCTAAATCCTAAGAACTATATTTTTACCTTCCATGAAGCAGTGCTGTTACTTTTGTCTTCTTCTTTGTTTTCAGTTGGTCGTAGTTAAACAAACCCAGAACAGCACCTTCAGCTGCAGACTGGGCATCACCGCAGCCATCCACCTCAACATGTTTTACCTCCAAGTCCTGTAGTGACCTACAACCACCTGGACACATCACAAAGTTAAACTAGTTATTCTGCAACAGCACACTGACAAACTTCAAACAGGTATCTTTTGTTTGGTGTCAAGTATTGGGAAATAATAGCGCAAGTATGAAACTTACTAGATACAGCTGCTCGGATGTTTTCCTTGCTGGTGTCCCAGTTCTCAGCTCCACACACACCAGAGTCAGCCTTGCCCAGACCAACTACAGCAATGCATGGGAAGTTCTGGAGCACAAATAAAGAAATATTAGGGAAATGCTTAATAGTAGGTTAAAGATCACTATAAATTAATTACCTCATGAAGTCCATAAAACAATCTGCTTTGGCCTTTCTTGAGCGAAGGACCCGATCTAAACAAATAATTGTGTAAAACAGAGTATTTGATGCTATTTCAAAGTGGATGAAGGGGGTTATCTGGACAGACTTTTCTTATTCTTTATAATATGGTTCAAAAAGATTACTATGCAGATAGAATGCTCTTTAAGAGTATTGTTTATCGCAGTGTTTTCAGTAGCACTATATATCAACGCCATTATAACTTACATTTCAAGGAGCTCTGAAAGTTTTCCACATATACTTTTGTCAAATCCTGCTGCAGCCTCTGTTAGGTGATGGCCCTCTCCGTCCTTCTCAAACACACCAAGCACCAGACCCTAAAGGACGGAATTAATACAAATGTAAATAACAAAATAGCTCAAATTACATGAATACCACAACATTTGTTCAATACTTAACTTTCTATCACTGAAATGAGTGTGCGAGGTGGAAAATCTCCTGCAGTAGTTCCTCCCCGGCAGAATTCGTCTCAACAAAAGCATTGCCATTTGATTTTGGTGAATAAAATGAGAAATTGTGCTATAATAAAGCTTTAAGGTCGTACATGTGCAGCCAATGGACCTCAGTCGCCTAGTTATTACGTCACCAATAGCAATGTTCAAAAAAGTTTATTTGTCTCCATCTAGTGGTGAAATCTGTACATGACTACACATTATTGAGCTACACTCTCCTACCCAGACATGGGGACTTGAGACTTAGTGACTTGGACTCGAGTCGACTCGAGTCGCTGTTTTTATGACTTGTGACTTGACTCGACAAAAAATGAAATACTTGAGACTTGACTCGGACTTGGAAGTCTAGGACTCGGGACTTGACTTGACTTGAGACACGATGACTTGAATGACTTGCGTGGTCACATAATGTTTTCGTGCTCATTCAACGGCACTGCCATGTCCTGGGACGCAACGCGTGCACCACGTGCACCACCACCGGCACGAGGCCGCACGTACACCGGGGCTGCGAGCACGAAAACGATCCGCGGCGCCCGGACCGCGTACTCTCAGCCCCAGCCACAAACCAGCCGCACGAAATCAGCAAAGAGTGGCCCGTGGTGGTTTAATCCCGGTTTAGTCCAGGTCTAGACCTGGTCCAGTCCTGGTTTCGTCCCCTCAGATGTGAGAGTTGCGCTGTGTTTGCGCTTGTGGTGGAGGGCTGTGGCGTTAATGTACTGTCTCTTGGCGTTGCTCAGATCAGTTGTTGGCTTGGTTTTGTGGTATGCAGGAGATCACTTGACCGAGGGTCTACGTTCAAATAATCATAATAAACAAAACTCTCATCACTTTTTACTCTTAGTCAGTCTCTTACAAAGGTGTAGTCTAAATACACGAGCTCTCCAGGAGCGCGCCTGACCCATTACGCACGCGAGGAGTGGTGTGTGTGTGTGTGCGTGCGTGTGTGTTAGAAAGTGTGTGGGGGACAGAGTGAGTTAGGGAGTGTACCAAAGTTTAATACAAGTTTGTTTTAGCTGTTACTGGTTTCAACTCGATGCTGAAACAATGTTGAAAACATGTGAAACAGTTTGGTTTTCGATGTACAGATCACTTTTACCAATAAATAACCAATCATTACATTATCACTGTTTTGTTTGAGTCTATGATGTATTTTACTGAACATGAGTATTTACAATACAAATATTTTATAACAGGTTGGGCACATTAGCCAGTGATGATTACTTACACTTTCTTATATATTGCCTTTCACTTTATTAAGATCAGATTCAGCAGCTAAAATTACAACAATACGCCAAAGGTGACTTGACTTGGACTTGACTTGACCTATTACAGGACTTGACTTGACTTGACTTGACATAGCCTGTGACTTGACTTGACTTGACTTGCCCAAGAAAAAAATACTTGAGACTTACTTGTGACTTGAAGGTGAAGACTTGAGACTTACTTGAGACTTGCACATGTGTGACTTGGTCCCATGTCTGCTCCTACCACATCTCATAATAAAATATGTAATGAAGACTATGGTTTATTCTGCCCCCTACACCAAATTGATTTGAGTTTGCAATCACTGTCCTACAGCGTGTTTCAAAAAGTAGTCAATGTTTTCCCTGGATAATCGATAATACACAGGTAAAAAAAAAAACAAATAGCCTTGACTTTTTGTTGTTGTTGTTTTTTTTTACATCAATTCTTATTTATTTCTTCATTTAAAGATTAAAATACATTTTTATACACAATAATTATTGCTGTACATGGACATTAATAGTGTAGAGGTTAGCAAAATTTAATTCAGTCAGTGCAAGCCAAGCTCACTATATCTCTAGCGTGCATGCAGACAACCATGAAAGTCATGAAAAATAGTCTTAGAATGTATTTTCTCAGACTTTGAGAAACACTGCAGTGTGTTTCTCAGTTGCTCAGTTGATGTTTCTCTGTTGGTTTAATGTAGGTTTTTGTATTCTTTTAGGTAAACTATTGTTAAAACTAGTAAAGTCTAGGTCCAGACCTACAATAATCCTGTTTTGGGTTTGGTTTAGAGCTGGTGGTACTCAGACATTTCTTTTTTTCGTTTGAGAACCACTGGTGTAGTGCATATGTATGTTTGTTTGGCAAGTACAAAAATAAACAACCTCTTTGTTTATTCTCTTCATTGTGAAATAGAACACACCTTCTGGGATGACACATAGGCCTAACAGTATATAATTATTATAGATTACATATTATAGAATGTTGTGAATCCATCCTATTTGAGCACAAAGTGTGTGTAATGTCGTGTTCCCACTAAAGATGCTGTAAGATTCTGCTGTGGTTTAATAGAGAAGATCTAGTGCAGCAATGGTGGGCTCCTCAGGTTTCTTCACCTCAGGTTTGGGCAGCTTGATACGGCTCATGGCAACTACTCCACAGGCAGCAATGTGAGTCACTATACTGCTCACAACTAGGAAAAAGGAATAGTCCAGTCTATCAGATATCACCACCAAGACAAAAAGCTTTTCCTCATAGTTGGCTACTCGCTCTGTCAACCTGTGGTGTCTCATCGCGGCAATGTAGCAAAGCACTCCCAATGACCCAAGTAAACCTGAAAAAGATTGGGAAATTAGAGTTGTATGAAGTAATTTTTAAAAAAAAATTACACATGTCTTACAACTATTTTGCTATACCTGCAATGACGTTCCACAGGTAGAGTCCTTTGTGGCCCTTGATGCTCTGATAGGGAACCTTGCGGGCGTTGTAAATACTGAAGGACAAACTGACCACAGCAAAGCCCATAGCTGCCAGCAGAAAGAGGATGACCATGATGTGCAGTCCACCATTGAGTGTCCGCACGAGTTTGGGGAAAACTGAAACAAAATTACACTTGGTAAACTTGGGTAGGCTACAGGATAGACATGCATCTTAATAGCCATAGCCTATATTGTCATGCATGTGGTATAGATGGCTCTTACTCAGATTAACAAAATACAAATTATGTGTCTTTAGGAATCTCTTGCAATCCCTGTGAATTGGAGTGGTTAAAAATAAAAATCTTAAGAAAAATCACACGCACCCTAAATCTCTGTAGAATTCTCAGTTGAGCACAACACCTGTGGAACTTGAACATGTAACACAAGCATGCATATATCACATGTCTGTGGTCTGGAAGGGGAAATAACAAATGTGTGTAGTAGATAAGCCTTTCTTTAAAAGAAAGTTTATATATCATGTCATTCCATTTTATAAAAATTCAACTCAAGTGCAGATAGGACGATACATTTTGGGATTATGACTTCATCTGGCACTACTGATTGGGTAATGGTCCTACAATGTAGCCTAAAATGTGAGATCTTACCCTACAGACTCACTCTCATAGCCAATTTATAATGATAACTATTATTTATATTGGCTAAATAGGCTACTATTTGGTTATATGACGTTTATGTAGCCTATAACTAAAGCTCCAACATATATTTTGCAGTTTACCAAAGTAAACTGCTCGTCTGAACACTAAATTAATTCATAGCCTATGGGTTTGGGCAATGGCTTACTGTAGATTTTGGAGCGTCTATCCCCAAGACCACAGTTCTTGGTTTTTCCTCCTTGGAATAATCCGAAGTAAATGTGCCCCATGAACTGTTCCATCTCGGGGTTTGAAGCATTGACTATCTCTGCGCCGGTTTTACACAGAATCCGGCCAGTGATCCAGCGCTCTGTAGACAAGGCCACAACCAACAGGACCACCGACCCCACACAGAGCACCGAGGCCGCGGAGAATGTGATCTGTTTCCACAGAGAAGGCATTTTACGGGCCCATGGTGCCCTGAGGAAAGAGACACGACGCCGGGCAGCGACCGCGGTGTGCGCTCCACCACCACCATGAGTTTACCGTGGAGTTTAGTCCCAAAAATAAAGCATGGTTTGGAAAAAGTAAAGGTCTCTGTTGATGAGATGGTGCGTGTGATGAGATGTAGTAGAGAAGAAACCGAATCCACGGTGGTGAGAGATCTCTTACAGGGAAACTCTATCCCCTCTCTGTGAGCCAGTGCTCCACCGGCTGCCTTCTCCTAATACACGGGTGGAATTAACCTTTAGAGTTGGCATTTGAACTAGACATTCACTGTAAAACAATTCGACCGTGTTTTAATTAATTATAGCAATAGATAGAAAACTTCCACCTAAAAGGTCACGGTGCTAGTTAACAGGTCTACGAGCTAGGCCTATAGTTAGACTCATTTTAATAGTAAGCTTTTGATGCCTTAAATTTAAATAGTGAAACTCAATGTAAATCAATTGAGCAGATTTTGGGAACACTGTACAAAAGTTGACTAGAGTCTAATTATAATGATATACTCGTCACTTTGGTGAGTCCATGAGCGCCCTCTGCTGTCTGCTCATTGAGCAAACCCTGCTGCGTGATGACGTCCTTGATTACGTAGTCCCGCAGACGCACGCAGCGGAGCTGACTGAAGATGGCCGACGCGCTGTCGTCCAGTCTGGGCGAGGAAAAAGAAAAGGATAAAGATGACCGAGAGAGGAGCCGAAGAAATGTCAGAACAAACATGAACAAAGCCGATGATGGCACCACGGAAACTCTGGGCTTTAAGAGCAAAATTGGCGACAGTAAAGCCAAGAAACGCAACCTCTCAGGTAAATACGAGCCACCCTGCCCTCTGCTCTTTTTATTGCCGCTAATTTGACAGTCCATACCTGTGATTGTTTAATAGCTTCTTTTGATACACCCATATATACATACAGATCATGTATTTTTTAATCTGTCACCTTAAACCACTGCGCAAGTACATATCTATCCATTCAGTACACCCTGCAGCCTTGGGCTCCTGTCCAAGTATGCATACGGGGCGTTCAGCTGACATGTCATTTTACTAATTCATTTATTTGACCTTTATTTGTAGTAGTGTTTTAACGCATTTGACAAAATGACAAATGACTGTGACAGAGCAGTCTTCTCTGTGCACTGTTTATGGAGCTCTTCATATAATGTAGTTACATAACATCGACATGAATTACTACTTGCTTACTACCACCACTCCTCCTTTTTGGGGAGCGTGATTTTCCCTGTAATTGTTATGCACAAAACGACCTGTTTTTCCAGGTCATTAAAATTATTTAAATAAGTAAATGTTTGCATAGCAGATTTTTGAAGGGTCAAGAGGGCTGGAGTTTTTAGTTTGTTTGTTCAGAATGGCCACTGAAACACTTGGCCTGTTTACAAAAAGCTTATTTGCTAAAGAAAACAAATATTAAATGATCTGTACTATTATAGTATAGATTTCATTTGACTAAATTATCTCCTAACTAAGCCTAGGATCTAGTATAGGAAATCTCCAGTCGCCTGCGGAGAAATAAGATATACTAGATAATTTATGCAAGATTTGTGAGGTCACTTGCTAAATTATAAATGTGTGGTTTGGAAAAGTCCATTTGATTGAATGTAGCTGTGATGTGTCAGATAACCTGCATAAGTTATGTGTATAATTTAAGTATAAATGAACTGCTACACATTTAATCAATATGGAGTTAGCTATAACATGAAATTAAGCAATGACACTATGTACACAGTACTCCTTACATTGACCAAGTGTTTGTTCAGTCCAGTGTAAAATTTATACATATATTTTTCCTTTTAGACCTTTCTCTGTTGAGGTTCATTACCACTGAGCTGACCAGAGGCTACTTCCTGGAACACAATGAGGCCAAATACACTGAACGACGAGAGAAGGTCTACACCTGCCTTCGCATCCCCAAGGAGTTGGAGAAGGTAACCATGCTGACCTGTTAATATTTTTAATGTTCATTTAATCATTCTTTTTCAAATAAGTATTGCTTGTGATGACTGTTGATCTTTTTCAGTTGATGACATTTGGCTTCTTCCTGTGCCTGGATGCTTTTCTCTATGTGTTCACCTTGTTGCCCCTCAGAGTGATCCTGGCACTTTTAAGGCTAGTCACAGTGCCGTGTTGTGGTCTCAGGTAAGTTGAACTGTGATGGACAAAATAGTAGTTATGTAGAATAGCATATATAGAAGCAGGGATTAGCATTACATCACATTTACAAAATGTTTTTCATTGCTATTGACCTCGCAATTTGTTTTTTGAAAGTATTGTATATGTAAAAATGGTTTAAAGGTGCACTTTGTAACTCTTTTGGAAAAAAACAATGTTTCTAGAACTTTTCCTAGATAATCAAAAGATATTCTGTTAGTCCAAAAGAATGTGCAAAGACTTGCACAAGACTTGATGAGGAAAGACCTAGTATTGGACATATGTGAAAGAGTTGTAAAATTAGCCACAAATGTCCCTTGTTGCACAAGTACTAGGTTTGTTCCATTTTAACTTGTCAGGTTGCAGCATTTGGACTTTTTAGTTTAACCCTGTATCTTC